>VZRU01001693.1:142063-167788 GCA_013398155.1 Pedionomus torquatus
GATGATCAGAAGCCAGCCAGCGTGTCTTGGCAGAAACAGAAGCCAAGAGCACTCTGGGCTGTGTAACAGCGGCACAGTGAGGAGGCTCAGAGAAGTGATCACCCCCTCCACTTTGCACTCAGGACATCATAACCTAACCCAGCAACGAGTATTGGGCCCCCCAGTACAGGGGAGAGCATCAGTAGGGTGAAGGGAGCTCAGCAGAGGCCACCGAGATGCCGAGGGGCTGGAGCACTTGCAGTGTAAGAAGCGCCTAAGGGAGCTGGATTTGAGCAACCTGGTGTGGTGGGAGGTGTCCCTGCCCAGGGCAGGGGGTTGGAACTGGATGATCTTTAAAGTCCCTTCCAACTCTAACCATTCTATGATTCTATGATTTTTGCAGTCTAGAGAAGAGATAGATTTGGGGCACCTCACGTCAACCTCCCAATATGTACCGAGGGGACGGTGCACTGTGGTGCACAGCAGGAGAACAAGAGTCAGTGGGCATAAATCAAAACAACAGTGATTTTAAATGGATCAGAAATAACAGTCACCCTCAGAATAATTAAGCATCGATCCAGAGGGGCTGTGGGATCTCTGTCCTTGGAGGTTTTCAGGATCAAAGAAAACCCTGAGCATCCTGGTCTGAATTCATTGTCGACCATGATTTGAGGAGGAAGCTGGACTGGAGATCACGCAAAACTGCTCTATTTCCGGAAGAAACTATGTGGAAAAGGTGAAAAGTCTCAGTGACCAAAATAACCTCAGACCTTGGGCTACTTGTGCAAAGACCTCTGAGGCACCTGAAGAGGGACCAGCATTTTACAGGTGTAATAGCAAACAGAGAGGGCATTCCTTTCCTTCAGATCATGCCTGTGGACCAACCTCCCTGTCTGTTCTTGTGTCTAAGCTATAAATAAGCCCAGTCTGCCTGCGGGAGGGACTTCAGTGCTTTTAAGGGCTTGGTGGGAAATGTTCTGGGAGCTTCTGGGGCTAAAGATATAATCAAGACCTGTCAGCTACTTTCAAAGACACGTTATCTCTCAAATGCTTAACATATACTTACATGGCCCACTCCAGCTTCTCATTCTTGATGGAGTTATACAGTGTCTGAAACAAGAACATGGTATTAGCTGTGTCTCTCATGGAAGACGTGTCTGGATTGTGGAGACCTTCTTCTCCATACCCTATCTGCGTTCTTGGAGAGATACCTTCCTTGTTGAAATGTCCTGGAGAAGAAGTCACCAGTGAGCAGGAGAACTGCTGTCCTGCTAGACCCTTTTTTGCCTATGTGCATCTTTAGGTGCACCACTGGACACATCAGCAGCCAGCCTTGGTCAGGAGCCTGTCCATGGCATTTTTGACTAATGCCATGGGTGCTGCACCTAGTCCTGAGTGAATCCTGGCCCACACAAAGACGCTGGAAGACTCTGGGGTATGCCAAGACACCTCCAGGGTCTCAACTAGGAGAAAGGAACAGTGGGGGCTTGAACACTACCCTGAGAGGCGGGGGTGGGATGGATGGCCTTGGGGATCAGCTTTTCAAGTTCCTCCTGCACAAAGTTTCAGTGGCTTCGCTGAGGCACTGGGTAAGAAGCAGGAATGGGCTAGAAAAGCAGAATATGGAGGTAGACCTGACCATACAGAGGGGTGGGGCAGGGTGAGGCCTGCTGGGAGATGGGGGGGTTGTCTAAGGCATGCTCTGATGTGGCACTGGTCATCTCAGCCTTCATCCATATGGCAAATTCCAGGTCCGGTTGCTAAATGACAGCAGGTGCAGACAGTAGTGGTGGTGTTAAACCACACAGAACATAGTCACTTTGGGGTGTTCAACCAATATCACATGGTGCTGAACTAGTTGTGTTGGAACACTACATCTAATTACATGGAAGGGAAGGCCAAGCAAAGTATTAGTGCCAGATGTTCATATCTGGAGGTGAGGGCGCCTTGTTCTGTGCATTGTCCAGTGCATCACGGCGCTACTACGGGGCACCAGCCTCAGGTACTCTCTGAGGCCACAAATTTGGACAAACCACCAGGGAACAGACCTCTGGTGGCTCACTGCAAGTCAGCAGAAGCTTTTCATGTGAGCTACAGTTCTTCTAAAGAAACAACTGTGCGCTGGAAAATGCTGATCCAAGGATTCAGAGCGTCCCAGCAGGAGTAGGTGGTACTGCAGTAATAACAACAGTATCCCACTGCCTATTTATATCACATTACCTTCAGCAAATCCTTTGCAAAGTCCTTCCCATCATTCAGCCCGTCCAGGTTTGATATGAACTGTTGACACGACATCTTTTTGCCAATATTCTGTAAGGCAAAGAAGCAGCTCATTAAACTTCCAGAGAGTTTTGACTTTAATCAGTGTCTTTTAAAGAATGATTTAATATGTAGTGGTGAAACCTGGGTTTGTATCAAGAGCTTAAAGCTTGATCAAATCTTGATTTATTTGCTGATGACAACACCCAAATGTTTCAAATTACCTCTTTTGTAACAGTGGAGATAAAACACCTGAAAATAACCTCTCCAGCTCTCGCTCCAAATTTTCTAAGTGATCTCACCTCTGGTCTCCAGGTTAGTGCTAGTAAAGGGTCTGTGTCTCAAAAGTCAAGCCAAGTGCTCAGACTGCCTTGAAACTGCAAGGCTTGGATGGTTCTCCAAGGCTGCTGTTGTGAAGCTGTGTGAGCACACAGTGTCAGCTTCTGAAGACAGCCAGCACCGGGCAACGACTCGTCCTTCACAAAACCTGTTATTTTTGGTTGCCACTATGAAGAGAGATGATCCAGCTGCTGGTACTGCTGAACCTGAGTGCTCTGGCACGTGAGGGCAGCACGTGTGCACTGGGAGAATCTCACAGCCTGGCACACACTCATCACCAGTCAGTGCCAAGGCTACTTGGTGCTGGTGCTGCCATCCCTGATGCCTGTGGCATCTGTCTTCCCAAACCTTTTATGCCTCACCATAGCCAGGCGAGTCACTTTCTCAGCCGTCAAGTGTCGAGGGGCTGGGGACAGGCAGCCTTTTTCCAAGCCCCCTTGCAATCCCACCTCTCCAAAGGACTGGAACAGTGGTGTGGAGGAGTCAGGGGGACTTGTAGCATTGGGCAAAAGGAGTCTGATAGCACAAAGGCAAGACAGGCGTCCCCGGTGCCGTGCCACACCACAGCCTTCCACCCTGCGGTCAGGTCCCCGAGGACAGACCCTGTGGTGACGTTACAGGGAGTGGAAAATGGAGTTAGTGATAGGAGAGTGCGAGCTGCTGCCGGCGGTCCTAAGGCCCCCAACAGCATCCTGACACTGGGTGGGCTTTGCATCAAGATATCACCAGAGTGGCCATCCAGAAGGAGCTGGGAGGACAGCGAAGAACAGCACAGCTAGGAACTTGGTGAGGAAGAAGGGCCTCACTGGGTCCCTGGGAGGGGATGAAGCTGCAGCAGACGATATAGAAGGTGCCCCACAGAGCAAGATGTGTCCTCTGTGCAAAAAAATAACCTCTTGAAAGAGACTGAGACAAGAAACCCCTGCCCACAAACATGCACAACAGGTGACCTGGAGGCTTCTCCCCACATCAGCACAGGCTGAAGCCGTGGGGTCAGCCCACAGCATCGCCCCCCCCGCCGTCTGCAGAGATGCTCTTTGGTGCTGCCTTTGAGCAGGGCTGTCTGACACTCTTAATTATGCCTCCTCTTGGAGGTGGAGAAAAAGAGGGTTAAAGTGCTGTTAGAAATCTGCAGTGCTGGGGACACGGTGCGGCAGAAGACGAGGCTCAGTCGCCTTTGCTTTCCCCCAGGGAGCCCATGGCTGATGCCCGACGTGCGCCCCACAGACGGGGGCTGCTGCTCAGCGGGTGCTCTGGCTGCACAAGAGCTCTGGGGAAACCCGCAGACGTACCACATCTTTCCAGCAGAGGGAAGAGATTTGTGCACTTGCTGGCTGCTGAATTACAGCCAAAAAGAAAGAAAAAGAAAATGTCAGCAGCACAGTGGTGTGTGGATGGAGAAAGGAAGGAGGGTGACAGAGTCCACAGCACAGAAACTGCAGTAGTGAACCTCCACGGGGGAGGGAGCTGGGGGCCAGGCAGGAATGTCCGAGCCTGCACGCACCGAGCTACTTTCCTCAGAGGGAAGGCGACCACTTCAGCCCCTGCCTTGAGGCAGGAAGGCAGAGTGCACAGCAGGGCCCTTCTGCCTGCAAAGGTCTCCTTGCAGTGATCCAGCAGGGAGTGCAGGGGCCAGCACATTTTAGGGAGTGAGTGGGTACAGTGAGATGAAGTGACAGAAGCTACCAGCTCACAGGCCCTTCTTTGGGTTTCCGGCATATTTTATTTGCATCCAAGACATGCATTGATCTCAGGGTAGGGCTTCTTTTTCTTTTTTTTTTTTTTTTGGATCACTTTCTGTTGCACAAGGAGATCTCTGACTTCAAACTGAGACAGCAGCCACACTGTGGAAGAGCAGCTAATTGCTGAGCAACTGAGAAGGATGGAAACAGCCTTTCTCTGACAACCAGGAGAGGTGGCAAGGAAGCTCCAGCAAGGATGCTAATACCGTGACTCAGCTTGTGGGACAGGGTTGTAGAAGTGCTGCAGAGTCAGGGGCAGGATCCAGGCTGGCTGTCAGCAGGACTGAGCACAGGATGCTGAGGTGGCTCAGATGCTGAGGTGGCTCAGTCCCCCTGGCAGATACAGTCAACAATATCTTAATACTCGCTGCTTTTAGAAATGGGCTGGAACTAGCCACTGGAATACAAAGCCCTGCCAAGTGCCCCCAGATCAACGCCAGCTGAATAGATGCAACAAAAAAACCCACCACTCCAGAACACAGACTTTGCAGCTTCGTTTGACCAACACTTGCAAATAAACAGTTCTGTGACCACAAGTGCCTCGTTATCAACGGCACCAGCACTGGGATATGCTGAGCTTTCACAGGCTGCAACAGCATTTAGCAGGTATGGGGAATCCCAGGAACAGCTCTGGAAAGGGGCACTGGGAGGGTGCTGGGGGCGCCTTCTTACGCAGTAAGCCTTCTTGCTGACTCAGCAACATCATCTCACGCGGACATCTTCAGGGCAATGGGTCTGCACGCCTCAAAACTCAGGTGTTCTATGTCCCTTGCTGAACTGCACCTTTGTTTCTGGCCAGCCACCCAGACGGGGGCATTTTGATTATTGGCCACTTACTACCAATAGAACAAGCCAGGAAGGCTGCTTCTCAGCCACACGTAGCTGTTATCCCTGAAATGTCCCCCTGGCAGAAAAGAACTTAATCCTATCTCTGCTTACTCCAGGCCATGCAGCAAAGCATGAGCACTCAGTCAATCGGCTGGCAGCACGGTGTGCCTGGATGGAGAGCACGCGAGCAAACAGGGGATTATACGGGTGGGAAGGGGTGGATGCTTAGATGAGTGGGTAGAGACAGTACGGGAACGGACGGACAGAGCTGGGTGGGTGCAGACAGCGTATGAGAATGGAGAGATGCAGAGACAGAGCGCACGACGGCAGTTAGAGTGCACAAGGATGAATTAGGAAGGATGAGACTGATACGATGCTGGGTAGACAGGGCTGATCCTGTCGAGTTGCTTCAACCCAGTGCAACTCCTCTTGGGCTCTTGCCTCCTCTGGGCCTTAGCCATCAGCTGCTGAGCTGGCTCACCTAAGATGATTGCTGACCATCTCCTGAGGTGTCTGCGCTGGCTCTGTCCACCTCCAGAAGACTCTGGATGGTAGCTTGTCGTTCCTTGGCTGTTGCCAAGTACCAGCATTAGGAGGCTGTGCAGGTGAGTGTGCAGTGGGGGGCTCAGTGGGAAAAGCAAGTGCTATGTGAAAGCCCCAGGAGGAGAAGCAGGTTCCTTGGGGGGCTAGAGGACATCAAGAGTGACTATCTATGGTGCTCTCTCTCCCCAGCACTCCCTCTGTGGGGTGTTCAACCACTTGAGCTTCTGAAGGCTTCAGGCATCAAACATCTCATCTGCAAAGTACAGAGTGGGGTACATCTCCTGTGAGCTCCTCAGCACGACCACCATGCCCCTGGCAGGCACTGTTTTAACTCCAGCTCTTTTGAGGCAAAACCCGAGACATTTGTGCTTCACCATAAGCCGAAGGTCATTGTTCTGAGCGGATCTGGTAGCGGATGCGTACCAGGCTGCAGAAGCAATCATCCCACGGCAGGAAACAAACCTGCAGGCTTCGGGCACCAGTAAACACTGGGCCACACAAAGCTGCCGCGGGCAATCCGCTGTCACTCTGCAGGTGACAGCAGTGGCTGCTCTGCAGCACGCCCAGCCCCACCAAGGCACTGGCACTGCTAACACCGGGCGACAACCTCGGCTCAGGAATATCAGAGGGTCTGTGGGATTCATAGCGATGGACATGTGCAGTCAGGAGCTGCCAGGGATCCCGTTTCAAGCACTGCTCAGTGACCACGAGAGCTGCTGGCCTTCTGTTTGAACAAATGCTGAATCTCGTCACGTTACAATGTGATGTCAGAAGCTGGGCTCAGCTAAAGCACCAAGATGCAGCCGTGAGTGCTGGTGATGCACAGGGGCTGCTTTATCACCGTCTTTCCATGTCCAGCAGCTCTGAACAAGGAGGGGTAACATCGATGGCTGAAGAGGAGACGTCCCAATGCTTTGTCTCTGATGGGCAGAGATGGAGCAGACAAGTGCTTACCTTGTCAAAAGATCTCCTGGAGCTTAAGCAGCACCAGAAGAGCAAGGTAGAGAGTTGCAACAACCTGGATTACACTACAAGGCTTGTTATGGTGGCTGCTGACTTTCAAATACCAACTCCAGGCGATTCTATGAAAATGAAGTGTCTCATTTTAAAGACAGTGCGTTTTCTGAGAGTTGGAAACAGGTTCTGAGCGCACCCACAGTAGAATATCAGCAGCACTAAGGCAAATCTTATGTCTAGAACCAGCCTCACCGCTGCTAAGCCTGCACACAGTGCGTGGGGTGGCCACTGCTGGAACGATGAGCTAGCCCGTTCAACAGACATGGTGGCCACTGCTGGAACGATGAGCTAGCCTGTTCTACAGACACGGTGGCCACTGCTGGAACGATGAGCTAGCCCGTTCTACAGACACGGTGGCCACTGCTGGAACTAGCCCATTCTACAGACACTGCTGTAGGGAACTGCCCTTTTAGAGACACATCAACCACCATTTCCTGACCAAAGGAACTTCCCCCTCCATGGCAATGCACAGTAAAACACTGAAACACACAAAATAATAAAAAAAAAAAAAATGAAATAAAAAGTGATATGCACTATCATGACAGCATCCTTAATAGAAAAGGAGTGAGAGATCGAGTCACACAATTCCAGGTACACCGCTGCTTATGGAGGTTTCTTTACACAAGGAGAATTTCATGTGATGCACATCAGCTGCTAATGGGTTGCTACGTAGTGAAGGACACTGCACAACCACTTAGGAGGCCAGATAAACAATTATTTTTTTTTAAAACACACAAAAAAGGTAAAATGTCGGTGCTTTAAAGCAAAACACTAGAATGACTGCACTTACCACCTGGTAAAGGGTTAAAGAGCAGAAAGAGAGGTTCCAGGAGCAGAAGGAAGGAAAAAAAAAAAAGGAGGAGAAGCAGAAGAAGAAATTAATGTTACACATGCAGAAAAATAAAGAGAAGATTTTTCAAAGAAAGGCGTAGGCATTTCTACACCTGGTCAAAAGAAAGCTATTTTTTTTGCTATATAGTATGAGATCATTTCTTCTTACCAGGCCCCTAGCCAGCATGTCAGTGAAAAATAGGTAAGGCTTTGGAGGTTTAGGGTGTTGTGTTTTTTTTCCTTTCCAATAATTTCTATCTTCCCAGGGACATATTTTGAATTTTTGTCAATTAAAAAGAACAGACAAAATAAGATTATTTTGGAGTGAAGTTGCATAGTTTCCCTTCTTCCACAATGCTGCTTTTGCGGTTGGAGTAAATGCTTTGATGAAAACATGTCCTTGGCTCCAACCATTTCGGCTAAAGGATGAGTGTTGTGTGAGACCCTCCCAGAAGCTGTCCCCACTGCTGTCACCCTGCATGCAGAGACACCGCCTGGACGTGTTAGTGTGGGTGGGAATGGACGCAGCGCTCAGCAAAATAAAAGGCTGCCTGTTCCCCGAAGGCTGAGGCTGCGGCAGCTGTGACCAGCTTGGTGCAGGCCACGGCGCACATCTGGAAAGGATGCTCTTGCTGGGACCAGTAATTCCCTTCACTGACTGTTGAGTTCAACACTTGAAGGCAGCATCTGTGCTGTAATGGTGGGGAGGGTCTCCCAGGTGGGCTCTCAGGATGGCACTGGTGAAGCTGCTGACCTTTGCATCTTTGCCATCGTAGGCAAGGAGCACTCGTGCCGTGTCCTCTTCCCACTCACAGAAAAAGGCTTCTCTCCAAGCTGATTATAAACCCATATGCAAAAAAAAGAGCTAGGTTATGGCTTACTGTCCCCTCATTAACAGGCTAATGAAGAGAAACTCAGGGAAGTCTCTGCAGCTGCACAACAAAGTGTTACCAGCTGGAGGCAGAAGAGGGCTCTGATGGTACAGCCTGGAAATTTTGGGATTGTGGAGTAGAAAAAGGCTGTGTGGGTTTCACATGCACAGGCTGCTGAAACAAGCCATCCGCCTCCCCCCGCTCCCTCCATCTTCACACAACTTAGGGGTCTGTGGCTCTAGGTCTGAGCTCTCAGAGGGGCTGTGAAAGAAGGTGCTTCAGTGACCCGAGACCTGAGGAGCCCACCCCACCCGAGGCTGACAGCCCTGCTTTATGCCTGCACTGTAAGGCTGGGGAGCAGGGAGGAGATCGAGTCCACAGCACCTACAGAGCTCCACAGCATGGAACGGGCCACAGGGTCCATGCTCACCCCCCGATGTCGGCTGTGGCAGCAGACTCCAAGGGTACGTGATGTCCCAGGGCTGTTCCCTACACCCAGTCACGTCTATCTCCCCTCTGTGGTTATTTGTCCAGCCACTCTGCTCTGCCCTTTACACACTCTGGTTGGCCTTTTAGGAATAAACCCAACCTATCCTGCCTGAAAAAGCCTCTAAAAGGTGGTGAGAGATCTCACCAGCCTCTGCTGTTCTCCAACCACCTCTTTCTGCTCACCTGCTCTCTGTCTAGAGACCTCTCCGACATGAAACGCTGCAGTGGCTCTCTGTTACATCTCGGGGAAAAGGAAATCTGGGTCTTACTTTGTGTTTTGGGAAGGAAAGGGGAAATCCAGACCTGTATGAAACCACTGGCTCCTTCGCAGCGGTTTCTGGGATGAGGGGAGCCTCAGGTGTCTGCACCCCAACCGGTGCTGCTCTTTGCCAGCTCCGCAGAGACCGGTCGGTGAAGACCCCTCCGTGAGAGCTCCTGGGCAGGGCTGAGGCACCCAACAGATCCCGGGCAGAAAGCTGCATTGCCTGGGCCTGCACAAGGTAACCCATGTCAGCAGGAGAGAGCCCTTTGGCTTGAGTGTGGAGTGACACTAAAAGGACTGTCCCCAAGTCCAAGCCTGGCACCCAAAATTCCTCTTGGAGTTGGTCAGACTACTCTGCCGACTTGTCCCAATTTTGCAGCAACACAGCATAAGGGGACAGAACTCTGTACTGGGAAGGAAGGAAGGACGGACGCGTTTCTGAGTCCTACTTACGTGGCCGTGCAGGTCCGTGTTCAGCAGCATCAGGGCGCAGGTGAGCGTATGAATCCCATCTGAAACACACAACGGTCAGGGGCTGATCAGTAATCCCCTTCCCATGGGATCTTGAGTTTTGCTGTCTTGGCAGCCCATCCCTTGCAAAGTGAAGGCTGGGGACACTAAAAAATACCTGTTTCTTTCAATCATGTAAGATAGTTTTAAAAAAATACATCCTCTTCTCCTTCAAACTTTAACTTTTCCTAAAGAATCACAGAGTAACTGCCTTTAAAGCAATTTTGTCAATGGCTTTCTAAAGATCAGATCTTTTGCTTAGTCTTCCTCCACATCCATTTTGGCCAATGCCATTGCAGAATGGGCCAGAGGCCCTGGCAAGCAGAGCTAGTTTCCTCCTGAGCTGATGGCAGTCACCTCAGGTACTTGTCCTGAGGTCTCCAGCTGTCTCCCCCGGTGCCCTGTCAGCTCTGGGGTTGATCAACAAACGCTGTTCCTACAAACCAGCACGGCATTTTTGACTCTCTGACTTAATAAAACTCACATGAATTTTTCCTTCCGTTTGAAGGAATCATCCCTCCTCTGTACTAGGGAGCCTGGTGACTTGCTGTTAGTTCAAAATCAATGCTGTGTCCTGAAGCTGGTTGAGGTCAAGAGACCAGTCTCCAAGTGCCACCTCACAACAGTGAGATGTAAATACACGCTGGCATTTGCCTCATGAAATGCTCCTGCAAGGACCTCACAAAGTGGCTAGAGAGCACCAGGGAGGAGGCAGGGGCAGAAATAGTACAGCTTGGTCCTTGGCCCTGCTCTTGGCATGACTTGGTGTCCTCACATGGATGGGCTGCTCCACAGACCAAGCCAGACGTGACGTGATGCTCCTGCCCTACGTCCCTGGTGCCTGCTGCTCTCGCAATCGGTGCTTTTTGGTGAGGCTGTCACCCCCTGGCGTGGCTGGGGAGTGACACTGCCCTCCTCTTTTGGGGGTAGATGTGCAGCCACAGAAGACCAGCTGTGGTCCCTCCCCATCCCAGTCAGCCACTGAACGAAGGCACCATTTGTGTGGAACAGTGACAAGCCCTGAGCACCCTGTGCGCAGGGTCAGACTCCAGACATGGACAGCTAAAGGCAACCAAACACACCAGCCCGGGATGAAGGCTTCTCTCTCTCCTGAAAGAACCACAGAAAGAAGGGTTTTTCATTGGAACATCACATATTTGTCTATGAGGGCTGACAGTCTGGTGGACGTGCTGCGATGGACATCCCCCTTCAAGAGAGAATCAGTTCCTAAGAAAGAGGCTTCATAAGAAGCAGCTTTGGGCTTAGGACAACGTGCCTTGTCAGTGTATATTTTGGAGTCTCTGTGGGAGGTTCTGGGCTGACATCTTCACCTGGCTTTTCTGTATCACTTTGCTCAGCTAAATCTTGCCCAGCACGGCCCCGAGGTGGAGCTGGTCTCCCAAAACCTGCCACTGGTTTGCTCAGTTGCATTCACGTTTTCCCCTGGCTCACACAGTCTCACAACACAACCATATCGTTCTTCCAAGTCTGGACTTCAGCAGTACAGGAAAGCACTAATAATACGTCCAAGACACATTTCTCTCAGAGAAAAACAAGCCACCCTGGTCAGCAGGTCAGGGTTTCTGCCCCCTTCATCTGCAGCGTGCCATCATACAGCCTGAAGTGCAACAGCCGTGTCTCCAACAGTGGACTCCACGTGTAGCAACGCCCTGAGATCTCTTAGAGGGCTTTAAGACCTTCTCAGACACTTGATCATCTCCAGACAAAACTTCCCTGACTGAAAGCCAGCCCCATCCTGGGCTGCATCAAAAGAAGCATGGACAGGAGGTCACGGGAGGCGTTTCTCCCCTGCTACTCTGTGCTTGTGAGACCTGGAGTCCTGTGTCCAGCTCTGGAGTCCTCAACAGAGAAATGACATGGACCTCTTGGAACAGGTCCAGCAGAGGGCCATGAAGATTATCAGAAAGCTCTAACACCTCTGCTGTGAGGACAGGCTGAGGGAGCTGGGGCTGTTCAGCCTGGAGAAGAGAAGGCTCCGGGGAGACCTTGGAGCAGCCTTCCAGGATCTGAAGGGAGCTCCAGGAGAGCTGGGGAGGGGGCTCTCACCACCTCCCTTGATGCTGGGCAAAGCCTGGCTGCTGATACAGGCTACAGCACAGGTCATACGCTCTTGAGAGGACAAGGCTCCCTGGGAGATCATACTCAGACCCTCATGAGGTGACTCAGCTGGCTCTCTCCTGGGGGCCTGAATGGCACCTGGTGTCCCTGGTCCCTCCCAGTATGGGGATAATCACAGAATTTTCATGGTTGGAAGGGACCTCAGAGATCATACCATACACACACCCCAAGAAAAAAACCCCAAAACAACCCCCAAAAAAACAACGCCCACACAAAAAAACTGAACCCCACAAAACAAACCAGCCAACCCTACACCCTTGGCATAGAATCACAGAATGGTTACAGTTGGAAAGGACCTTGAAGATCATCGTGTTCCAACCCCCCTGCCCTGGGCAGGGACACCTCCCACCACACCAGGTTGCTCCAAGCCCCATCCAGCCTGGCCTTGAACCCCTCCAGGGATGGNCCCTGCTGGTCACGCTGCTTTTGCTGCAGCCCAGGCTGGGGTTGGCTTTCTGGGCTGCCAGCGCACACTGCCGGCTCCCAAAGTGCGCCAAAGTGTCACATCTAACACCTTTCTTAAATACATCCAGGGCTGGGGACTCCACCACCTCCCTGGGCAGGCCCTTCCAGCGCCTGACCACCCTCTCAGGGAAGTCGTTCTTCCCAACATCTCATCTGAACCTCCCCCGCTGCAACTTCAGACCATCTCCTCTGGTCCTGTCGTTATTCCCTTGGGAGAATCAGCAGGGCAGGATGCTGGAGAAAGGGAGAACCCCAAGGGTGCTGTTCAGGCCCAGCTGCCAGGGGCCGGTTTGACGCTCGGGCTGTGCGTGTGGCACGGGTGCGATGGGCACTGGAGCCAGGGACAGGAGGCAGTACCTTCCGAGGTGCTCTCCTCCGGGTTGCACTGGCAATATCGCCGGGAGAAATGAATCAGCACCCGCTCCCGTTCCTGCGTCTCTCCCATCAGCGGGAAGGCCTTCAAGAATGTCCTGCAAAGAGAAAGTGACGTTTCAAGACGTTGTGGATCGATCTGCTGGGCAGGACCCGTGCTAAGGAGGGAGATGGAAAGGGGTCCTCAAAGCAGCTAGGGAGACCTTCGTCCTCCCCCAGCCTGGCACCCCTGGGGCCCTGCAAAAGGTGCCTGTGGAGCCAGCTGGGAAACGTGCTGTCAGCGGGGGTCTGACCCACCTCTGGCTTGATGGCACCAGGATGGGTTCTCTGTCCCATGGGAAGATGTTGCTCCCCCTGGGTCTGATTCTGTATGGGATGGGACTCATGGGGAAGCTGCTCTCCACCGTGGGGAAGCAGGTTGTGAGCCCACAAGGCAGTGCCTTGTGCCAAATGTGACACTAAAGCAAGGATTTAATGGCAACGTGGAGCTCCCCCCCCCTCCCCAGCCCCTGCTCACATGGACAGCCCCCACGGCACCAGGACGCCTGGAGGAGAAACCCACCGCGCTGCTCCTCTCTGTCCAGCCCAGACCCTTTGTGGGAGCACCAGAGACCAGCTCACCTGAGTGCTTTGTCAAGGGTCAGGCCAGTGAAGTCAAAGAAGCTGAGATACTCCTCTGCTACCAACTTGCTAAACTCGTTACTGTAATTAAAGAGGGAGTCGTCAGCCCTTTCATCAGGGAAGAAGACACTGTCTACAAGAGGAACAGCAGTTGCTGCTTCCTGACCAGCCCAAGCTCCCAGCGAGGCACTGCAGACATGATCCCAGACCCAGGGGTACTTTCTCCTGGCTTGAAGTGCTGCTGGAGCACTTTTGGACCTCCAGAGTACCCTGACGTGCCCGTAGCCTGGCACTGCAGCTGCCAGCCCCAGACACCTGAGAATGAGAGTTCCCAGTGCCACCCTCAGCTGTGCTGCTGGCCAGGCAGAGCCCCCTCCCAAGCCAGACAGGAGGAGGCGGCCGTAAGGATGTCCTGTGCTCAGCAGGGACTTTCTCTCTTACCTAATACTCTCCCATGGGTGGACGTATCCCCTCCTAACCCAATGTTCCCGCTCTCTACTGCACGTTGGCTCCTGTCCCACCCTCCCATCACAGCAATTCGCTTCCATGCCAGATGTATGTCCCTGGGACCTGGAGCAGCAGAGCTCCGCTGAGATTCTGGCCCTGCTCATCCCTGAATCCTGCTGCACAAACCACCCCCCTACCACATTTCTGAAGGCTGCCTGGGGATGTCTTGCCTTTAAAGCCAGAATGGATGCTGTTCAGTTCCTCTGTCTATGCAACTCAGGCAGCACAAGTGCAAGAATCAACAAGGAGTGCTGGCAAGGAATGGGAGATGACCTCAACACAGCCATACACAATTCCTTTCCCTTCTCTCCAAAAAATGAAAAGCATACTGCCAAGTGTCGCACATCCAGTTTCCATCACTGTTTCATCTTCTGCCGTGAGGTGGATGCTCTAAAGCCTCTGGTATGGATGTTGTTGAGAAGAACAACCCATTAGCGGGATCAGACAGAGCGGTGTGACCTCTCCTGGGGAGAGGTCCAGACTGAGTTTTAAGAGGCAGGGCATAATTATTGGTGCTGCAATTTGCAGAGGAGGGTGTTTCAAAGCTGTATGAAGCCACGAGGCTTCACACTCATAAAATGATTTTATCATTTGGGAGTGCCAGCTTTGGGGAAGAACCTGTGCTCGTGGCCCCATGGCTCCCCCAGGTCAGTCTGTCTGAAGCAGTCACAACGACTGGCATGCAGAGCCCTGCCAGTTGCCAGGGAGGCTTCTCCACTCGTCCTGGAACTTCACAGAAAGGTCATGTGAGATGCAGAAGATGAACACGGGTTTATGAAAGCAGATGTCGCCACATCTTCACCCCTGTGCCAAAGAATGAGCAGAACCGAGAAAGCCCCAGACCTCCTCTGGTTCCAAGTCTGCAGAAAACCTCCTGGATTGGCCGTGACAGTGCTGCAAAAAGCCCGGGCTGTCCCTTCCACAGGTCAGGTCCCACCTCACACATACAGCTGCAGTCTCCCAGAAGAAAAGGTCTGATTCCTTCTGTTTGGGCACCCATTTACCAGGTCTCCTGGGCACACAGCAACAACTGCCATCTCCTGCAGCTCTGCAGAGATCAAAGGGCAGAACGGCGCCTGTCTCACCCCACTTTACTCCAGCTGGGCTTGAAGGACCAGCCTTGCCTAAGGTTCCCTAAAGCCAAAAGGCTTAACAAGTCTGTAGCCCAACACAGATCTTGGGTGGGCTGAGCTGCTCTTGAGACACCTTCATGGCCTACACTGGGAGCTATGCCCTAATTTATCATCCTAATTAGACCTATAGTACGGTGAGTGCTGCATCTGGCTCTGGAGTCCTCAACACAGAAAGGGCATGGACCTTTTGGAACAGGTCCAGAGGAGGGCCATGAAGATGCTCAGAGGGCTGGAGCACTCTCCTGTGAAGCCAGGCTGAGGGAGCTGGGGCTGTTCAGTCTGGAGAAGAGAAGGCTCCAGGGAGAATATAAAGCAGCCTTCAACCCAAAGGGAGCTACAGGAGAGATGGGGAGGGACTCTGTGTCAGGGAGCGTAGTGAAAGGAAAAAGGGTAATGGTTGTAAACTGAAATAGAGTAGATTTAAATTAGATATTAGGAAGAAATTCTTTACTGAGAGTGTAGAGAGATACTGAAACAAGTTGCCCAGAGATGTTGTGGAAGCTCCATTCCTGGGGGTGTTCAAGACCAAGTTGAATGGTGCATTGAGTGTAGTGGGAGGTGTCCCTGCCCATGGCAGGGGTGTTGGAACTCAATGATATTTAAGGTCCCTTCCAACACTAACTATTCTATAGTCAAGCAGGATGAAGGTGGGTAGGAGGTCCCATTCATCCCCCTCTCCCATCAGGGCAGCCCAGGAAGGTAGGCAGGCCTTGCTGCCTGTCCTTCAGCTCACTGGGTCTTGCTGAAGGCCAGGAGTCCTTAAGAAATTTGTGACCCTCAGGACAAGTGGTCTGTGCCAGCTGCTGTGGTGCCAGCAGAACCCAGCCTGAGTGCCTATCATGCCTTCCCGTGTGCCTCACTTCATTCCTCTCTGCTTGGGAAAGCTCCAGGCAGGAACTGCCAGCTCTGCCAAGGGAACCAGATAGTGTTCAAGGGACCTGAAGGCACTCAGCCCCCAGGAAGCAACAAACTCTGGTGTCTAGTGAGGGGCTCAGTGACATTGGCAGGACCCTTCTTCCTGAGCTCCAGAGCCAGTTACCATGCCCCAGGCATTCTGGGACACAGAGCTCCTACGCCGGTCAGGGCAAAGTCAAGACCTACGCTAAGGTGAGCTTAGGTGCTTGCTCAAGCTTCTTCATGCAAGAAGTGGACTTCTCTTTCTCTCTCTCTGTGTCAATCCCAGTCCCTCCTGCAGGAACCAGTGACACTTCCACCATGCAGCCCAGAAATGACAGAGTCATCCCCAAAACCACAGCAAGGCATTTCCCATGGGACATGTCTGGGATCCTCTGGCTGGTGGCCGTGCCGCACAGTCAGCCTCTACAGACCTCCTCTCACCTTACATTCCAGCTTGATGCTTCCTCCCTCTGCCTGGTTTGGGAAGGTCCAGGCACCAAGTGTGCCTACTGACCTCCCAGCTTCATTCCTACACGGCTGGACACGGAGAGGTGTGTGCTGTTTTGCAGTCTGAGTCACACTGTCCTACAGAGCTAAGCTTGCATTGTCCAGGGTCTTTTTTTTGCCATGGTCACTTGGGTCAAAAAAACCCCGATTATCCATAAGAAATCTGGTTAAGTAAAATTCACCTAATCTCCAGAGGAGGAAAATACACTGTGTGGCTGCTCCATACTCCCCGTGGGACTCTGAGAACCCCCCAGTTCTCAGTGCTCTGTTGCCAGCTCTGTTGCTGCCTACGTGATGTTGAGAACACGGTGCTCTCCTGGAAAACCCTGGAAGGATGCGCTTGCACCTACCACCTTCACAGTGTGGCTGTGACACTTCAACCTCCATCCACCAAGAGGTGTGTGACCAGGGGTAGTGAGAGAGCTGAGATGGTGCCTCAGACATATCCAGGAACAAAAAGCTTCCATGGAGGGTTCAGTTGCCAAAACACATGCTCTTCAGAGAGACAAAGGTAGTTTCTGGATTTGAGATTAAATTCACAGAATCGTGTCAGCCAGAAAGAAAGGATTCTGAGATATCCATCCTCCGTCTCCTTATTCATCAAGCCTTTTCTATGTGTTTGACAATGAAGAATTGTTTTGAGCTTGCTTTGGTTTTGTTTTTTGCTTAGTTTCTTTTTGAAAAAATCACCAGTGTTCATGAAGAAAAAAAAGGGGGTTAAAATCAGTGAAAAGCTTTAACTAATCCTTAAGATTTTACTTTTTGAACAACCCTCCTAGCCAGGCCATCTCCTGCAGAGAGTAGGCTTGAAAACATCACTTAAACTCACCCTGATCCCACTACTGCAGGTTGGTTTTACAGGGTCTTAGGTGAGCAAGACCAACTTAAACCACAGTTAGTCCTTTTTCCTTTCCTGCTCTGCAAATCTACTTGCTTGGCCCAAGGGTCTGCAGCTCAATCTGGTTCCTGTGCTGGGAAATGGTTCAGATGCCAAAAATCCAGCTGACCAAAACAGAAGTTGTCTTTTAAAGGCTGTGTTGACTTCCAGCTGTGGGTCACCAAACCCCTTTCCAGGGTGTGAGGGTTGCAGCTGTGCGTGGGGATTGCAGGGACTCACACAAGGCCACAGAGACTAGTTGTTCAGCCTTCCCCCGCTCGGTAAGCTGGCACGGCAAATCTGCAAGAAGGGTGAAGCCTGACCTGAGGGAGCCGTCACCAGCAACACACCTGGTGCAAGAACCACAGCGAAAGAGAAGAACAGGGATGCTGCCAGATGATACAAAGATCTTCTCAAGGAGATCATTTGTGGGCTCCTTCTGTCACAGGACTAAGCCAGGAGATACAGACAATCCTCGGTACCGAAAGCTGGGGTATCTGCTGAGGGACAGCTGTGTCCTGCTGATCCAGAGAGGAGTAAGACATTTCAAGTACATAAAGAAAACCCCCAGCAACACAGGGTATATCTGATCCAGGAGAAGGATGATGGGGATTGGTGTCCTCACACCCACTGGCATCCTAAAATAATCTGTTACTGCTGCTCTCACTTCTGTTACTCTGTCTCTTAGAGACTCTCTCATTTTTGAATAAACAGGTTTTATTTGCCTTCTGCCTTACCCAGAAACATCTACCAGCTGAGGTGCTTGGACCTTTGGCGTGTACCTGGCTCTCCAAAAAATCCTTCAAGTCACCTATACAAACGGCATCGGGGGCACCACAGCAAGAGGATTTTGAGGCACAGGCATTAAAAACCTGGGGACTGGCAGGGAGCCCAGTGCAGACCCGGGTCTGGATCCCAAATCCTTCAGCCTGGGGATTACTTTAGGTGGGGTCGTTCTGGCCCCTTACCAAACACAGGAAGGTCTTGGTTCTTGTGGCAGTTAATGCCCAGCACATGCCAGCAACTTGTAGGATTCAGGTTTCAAGGGCACTGGCCCCTGGCCAGTCTCGACTAAAAGGATCTTCAACGGCCCCAACTCCATCCTTAAAGCCCTTGTGAGAGGTTTGGACCTTTCTGCCTTTGCCCTCTCCTCCCTGCACGACCACTGCTCCCCACGACCTCCCCACCACCGTGTTTCTGCTGGCCGTGCCCAGTGCCACCGTCTCATCAACCCCCTGGTAGGGCTGGCTGCAACCCACTTACTTTTTCCCGAGCTGGCGTGCCACGTCGCAGCGCTTGAACCCCTCCAGGTTGTAGAGGCGCTTGGCCAACCTCTTGGCAGCCTCGCTATCCACCCTGCAGCCGTTCGCCAAGGTGTCTGTGCTGCCCTGGTCCAGCTGCTCCATGCTGCCCATCTCGGAGTCGGAGTCTGACAGTGCATCTTTCAAGCTGGCGTCGCTACACAGAAACAGAAAACAATTCAAGGAACAGCAACGTGACATCACAAAACCCACCAAAAAATGCCACGCTTCGATTTCTTCCCGTCCTAACTGAAGAATACAAAAAACCAAAAAGATATTTGTGAACTGGACATTGGAAAAAACCCTCTCTCGTGTCAGATCAAATGGAAACAGTACAGTTTAATTTCAAGTGTGCAAGAAAATATTGACGAGAAGGTGTCTCCTTACTGAGAAATGAGGATACCTCCCTTCGAAGGAAGCAGCCCCAACGCCTTTTTAGGCTTCCTCATTCTGCACTGGTATAGAAAAGGACTCCAAACTCTTTCAGAGCTGTGGACATCTAGGAAATCTTAGGGATACAGGTTATGCTTTTCAGTAAGGATTATTTGCCAAGGATGAGAAACTGCCCTTGTACAGACGATGCCAGTGGGACTGGCAGCAGAGCAGCTGCCCTGGTGGGCTGCTGCCCTCCCAGCTGCTGCCACAGACGACAGGCTGAGCAGCCCCACTGGCTCCACGCAGGGGGGACCACAGCTTTATTTTCTTGCCCAAAACCAGTTATAGCATTATGGAACCTATTGCACATCTTGATCAGCAGGAGCCACGACGGCCTGGCCGCTAGCTGGACGCACCTCCTCGCTCCAGCTGTCCCATGCTCTCTCTGCTCGTCACCTGCCTTCCTCTGCACGGAACTGCCCTGCAGCTGACTTGCTGCCTGCCAGGGAGGATGCTTTGGGTCTGAGCTGGTCCAGAGGATGAAGCCTCTGCTGATCTCCTCTTCTACAGAAGAGCCCTTGGGGAAGCCTCTACAGAGGCAGTCAGTCCTAAGTGAAACTTTGAGGTTTCCCTGCACTTCAGAGCACACTGGAGTGTGTCTGACTGCCCCCAGCCTGCCAAGGGCTTTTGCAGATACCAGGCAGACAAGGCTGTGGTCTGCCCAGAGGAGCCTCAGCTTTGCCTGCTGTAAGAGCAAATGGGATTTGTGAGGAATGGTGGTGACCTCCAGAGCAAACGTGAACATAGAGGGCCGAGTCTTGGCTTTTCCTGGGCTCATAGAGCTCCTACAGCTCACAAGTAGGTTAGGGTCCTGGGTTTCAGAACAAGGAGGACTCAGAGAGAGGTCCACTGGGGACTGGCTGGTTGAATGCCATGAGACCTTAGTCCCCAGCTGCAGTTCTAACCTACAGGTAAGAAAATTTTCCTGTTCATGTTTGGCCTCTGCCATGACAGCACATGGGAGGGAGCACAAGGGGAAAAAAAGCAGCTCCATTCTTAGGTCCTCTGAGCTGTGCTCTTCGACTTGGACCCCTAAGACAGAGGGGCCCCCTTTGCCCAAGGAACTCCCAGCCTGCCTTACCTGATGGAGTTAATGATCTTGGTGGTATCTTCCTCTGACCCTTCCACATGGAACCCATTTGGGATACTCTTCAAGGACAACCGACTCAGCACGTTCTCCGACCTGCTGCTGGTAATTGAGTGCCTGAGGGGGCTTCCAAAATCCCCCTCTGCTGGCTTTGCTGCTCCTTGTTCTTGCTTATCAGTAGCCATGTGGTGATGGGCTTCTCTCTGCTGGGCTACCAGTTTCTGCTCCAAGAGCTCTGGGCTTTCCTTGACCCTTTGCTGGATCAACGGCGTGAGTGGGGCCTCAAAACTGACACAGCTGTCTGTCTCATCTGTGAGAGAGAGGACATCCAAAGAGTCCAAGCTGCTGTAGTATGTACCCTTCATAAGGTCAGACTCAACAATCTTCTCAAAGGTCGAGCTGAACCCATCCCTGATGTCTTTGAATTGAAAATGTTCCTTGTCATCCTCACTGAAGCTCAGCTTGGCATCTCCAGAAGCAAACCTGGACCAAAAGGGGACACGTAGAAAATACTGTCAAGGTAATTTCTTGCATTGTTCCACTTGGAGTTAGGAGGCAAGAGAAGAGGCAAACATGGATGCTGTGGTGTCCCAGGGCCCTTGGGACTTTTCTGTGGCATAACCTGCCTGGTTCTCAATTTCATTACATTCTTCTATAACTGAAAAAGGTAGAGCTTTATGATGAGCAGTGCCAGGGGTCCAGCCAACCCTTAATTTGGCAATGCCCCAATAAAAAGCCACACCTGTGAACCAGAGGCGTTTGCATCTGACACCTGCTACTGGATCCACTGCCAGAATGGATTTAATCTGCGGGTTCTCTCACCCTGCAAGTGCTTCAATTATGGCTACTTCAAAAGCATGAAAATCTTTAGGACTGAGGCCATTTCATCTAACTTTGGAAGCTGGCAGCAAATGTCCTTGATCCCTTTTATAGTAGAGCAAAAGCAGAAGCTTTGAGCGAGCAATTAATATGTTGTAACTTAAGCCTTTTTTTCTTAGATGAGGCACTTTAGAAGCGCAAGACACCCAAAAATAGTTTTCTTTCCACTACGGGGGATGTAAAAGGTGATGGACACGTAGCCAGGCAGGGGAGGGGAGGCTTCACGCTGCTTTGCAGCTAGTCTGTGGGATTCAGGCACAACATGTGCTGTGTCCAGCTCTGGAGTCCTCAACACAGAAAGGACATAGAACTGTTAGAACGGGTCCAGAGGAGGCCACCAAGATGCTGAGAGGGCTGGAGCCCCTCTGCTGTGAGGACAGGCTGAGGGAGCTGGGGCTGTTCAGCCTGGAGAAGAGAAGGCTCCGGGGAGACCTTGGAGCAGCCTTCCAGGATCTGAAGGGAGCTCCAGGAGAGCTGGAGAGGGACTCTTGGTCAGGGAGGGGAGGGACAGGACAAGGGGGAATGGTTTTGAACTGGAAGAGGGGAGATGTAGATTGGATATTAGGAAAAAATTCTTTGCTGTGAGGGTGGTGAGGCACTGGAACAGGCTGCCCAGAGAAGCTGTGGCTGCCCCATCCCTGGAGGGGTTCAAGGCCAGGCTGGATGGGGCTTGGAGCAACCTGGTGTGGTGGGAGGTGTCCCTGCCCAGGGCAGGGGGGCTGGAACACGATGATCTTCAAGGTCCTTTCCAACTCTGACCATTCTATGATTCTATGAGCATTACAGGCAGGACAGGAGGCTGTGAGATGCATGAAGCTACAGCCTCTCTTCCAGGTGTGCATGGATGGCTGTCATCAATCACAGCTCCCTTTGGCTTCGAACGCAGGGGCATTCATCCCAGTGCACATCTCAATATGAACCCACACTAGGAGAATTCATCTGAGTCAAATCCAGCAACACCCACCGTGCTGGGAAACCTGGGGAGCTGAGAGGGATCGGTCCCTCCTGGAACAGATCAGGCTGCAAGGACCCCAGGTTTCTCAGCCGAAGCCTGCTCGCCCCCCAGCCCCACTTCCAGCAGACACTCCTGTCATCTGCTGTCAGGACCAGGCATTTCATTCTGTGACAGATGAAAGCTGAGGGAACAGCTGCTTTTCCTCTGCCTGTGATGGAGTTAACTTTCTTCATAGCAGCATGTGGGTGCTGTGGTTTGGAGCTGTGCTAGAACAGTGCTGATAATACACTGATGTCTGATTCGTGGCTGAATGTGCCTGCACAGCATCAAGGCTTCCTCTATTTTTCACTCTCCACCAAGCAATCTGGGGGTAGGCAAGAGGCTGGGAGGGAAGACATCTGCCACAGCTGACCTGAATTGACCAAAGGGATATGTCATGCTGTATAATGTCATAATCGGGAAAAAAATTAAGAAAAGGGGAAAAAAAAAAAAAAAGTGGTTTTGTTCTTTCACAGTGGCTATTGCTCAGAGACTGGCTGGGCATCAGTCTGCTGCTGAGAGGGGGTGAGTGATTGCCTTTGTGGTTTCTCCAGAGTCTCTGCGAGGGCCATCACACCGCCCCGTGGCCTGCATTTCCTCGCTCCCATCAGCAGCAGGTCTCTGTGCAGGAGCACCGGGCAGGAGGACATGCCCTGGCCCAACCCTGCCAGGTTTGGTGCACAGCATTTCCAGGGACGCTGTGCCCTGCAGCCGTGCCTGCGGGTATTCTCCTGGCTGCTTCTGCCTATCAAGCCCATCAAGAGCCTTCAAACCCTACACCTCCTGGGTACCACTTAGCAGCCCTACATTGCCATAATCCCAAAGCAGACAGCTCCCACTCTCTCACCACACCCAAGAGAGCCCCTTCCATTAGCCGCTCACATCATAAAGCTTCTATTTTCCAGCCCTTCATTTATCCCTTGAGCCCAAACTCGTACAGCAGGCAACAAAGTGAGAAAGTCCGTGTCCCTGCAGATGCCCCAGCAAAGGCTGTGTGAGACAGAGCACAACGAACAGGAAAGGAGCCCTGAACCTGGGTGGGTCAGCGGGCACCAACACATCAGGCACACCACATTCCCCTTTGCATGGTCCCAGGGAAGACAGAGGACGAGGAGCCTTCCCACAGCTTACACCAGCCCGGGAGCACCATCTCCAGCCAATTCAGGCAAAGCCAGGCTGAGGTGAGACAGCCAAAGTCCTCACCTGTGTGCGTGAGCTCGACACAGCCTCCCTGCAGGGACGCGTGGCATGCTTATTACACAGCGGGGAAGGCAATTGATTTACTTAAATAAGGAGCTGAATATTTACTTGCATTGCAATCACGAGGCTTTGTAAGCACATTGAAGTACTGCTGTATCTAATTGCCTGTGCTCTTTCCCCAGCCACCTCTGAAACGCTGTTCTATTGCTTACGGCGAGGCACGGCGAGCAGCGCGCTCGGTTATTACTGCAGCTGAACCGTACTGGGTTCTTATACACTGAGTTGTTTATATTTCACTTCCCACTGGTTAATGAGTTGTAATAAAGTAGAACCCAGTTTGCTGTGTTGTTGGAGTGGGGGGACCCGTCGGAGAAGGGCATGATGGAAATCAGGGCTTTCCTGCCCGTGCACTGCAGGCTCTCTGCAAAGTTTGGCTGACACTTTATTTAATGTAATTTGAATTTCTCAAGGATTATGTGTTGGCATGGGAGGAAATGTGCAGGCAAAGGCGGCAGTCCCAAACCTGCAGGTACTAGATGTGTCCACAGGCCAAAGGTGGGGATTTTTCTACTAACAAGTTTGAACGTTTTGTGTGATCTAAGGGGCCGAAAGCAGAGCGTCCTTCACTTCTGAAGCTCCCAGTCTGACTGCAGAGCTGGGACCTCCCTGAGATCAGCAGGGCCAGTGCTGAGCTCTTCAGGGAAGGTGAAATACCTATAGGCAACACACCTACCATGATTACAAGATGGGTCTCTGACACACCGTGTATCAGCGCGACAACGGGAGAAAGAGGACAGGGTGTACAAGGGATCCAGTGGATGAAAACTGCAGCATGGTATCTAAAGCTTTGGCTTTATTTCCCTGACTTTTCCACTAACCATTTTCTACATAAATGCACAAATCTACCTCCACTGGGTCAATCACACTTTCTTTTTCCAGATCAACTGCAGAGTTGATGGCTCTGGATGACTTTTTTTCCCTTTAACTCTCCATTGGTTCAGCTGGAAGTGCAGGACCTTGCAACCCCTTCTGGCAAAGGACTTTAAATCCAGGGACAAAATGTGTCAAGTGAGCACCAACATGCAAATTATACTTGATTTGTTCCCAGGAATGAGTAGTTGACTGCTCATCCACAGAACAATAGGCCAGAGACAGAGAAACCCCAGGTTCTCCTGTATCCAGAATGGGCTGTAAATGAAGCAGCAGCTTACTGAAGGGGAGGGAAAAAAGAGATGGGGAATCTTGTGATGGCAGTAACTTCTCAGAGCCCCAGTCCATCTGCCAGCTTTGTTACTCCTGCCCCACACTGACCTAGGAGAGCCAGTCGGCCCCGCTCAGGAAAGAGCAGCCCCGTGCTCCTGCCATTGAGCCTAAAGATGGGTGGTCAAAATACCAAGGAGCTCGGAAACAGCGAGCTGACCCCATTTCAGACTCTGAGTGTACTCCCAGATTTCAGCTGCGTCCCTGAAGTTTTCCAGCTGCCCTTCTGCCTTTGAATATAGCGTGTGACTTATCCCTTGTGCATTCAGCTTCCCAAAAGACTTATTTGCTATCCAAGTGAATATGTTTAGAGCATAAGATCATGGGCTGTGCGTGCAGAGCCCAGTCAGGTTGCATCATCTTCTAATCCTCAGCCTGCCAGTTCTCTCAATTCGTGCCCTAGAACCTTAAAATAATTGCATTTCCAGTAATTGTGGCAGCATTCACTGACCACACTTAGCTTCATCTTGAATTCACAATCTCCACCAGGGAATCACACCCCAAGAAAATATGATTCCTTTGAAACCTGAGAGACTTGCAGACATCTAAGATCTGACTGCACAGCTTAAAGGGCTCACGGGACCCACCTGAGGATGGACTCCTCCAACTCTCAGGATATTAGCAGTCTGTATTGGACACTCTTCCTCCCTTCCTCTTCAATACCTTCAATCATGCTTGTTGAAACAGTGCTGCTCCTTCTTGATGGGGGCCTTGGGTAAATCAAACCACCAGCTTTTTGTAGGGGAGCCTGTTCAGCTACAGGTGCAATGAATTAGGGATGCCTAATGAATTAGGGATGTTGTTGAATTAGGGATGCCTGTTGCCAGCCCACACACTGTGTGGCTTCCCAGCCCTGCTGACACTTCTGCCCAGGCTCCAGACAGCGCTCAAAACTCATGGCTCAGCCTGACCCCCACTCCGGACTAAACAAGGAGGTGATCTCAGGCCCCTCTTAGCACCCATTCTGTTAAGAAGGCCATGCTCCTCTGTGGCAATTTCTGCTGCTCTTCTCCAGCCCCCTCCTGTTTGCAGCGTCCCTCACTGTAAGTACACAGGCAGGGCAGTAAGATTCACAGCAGCCATAAACACTAGCTGGCTAAAACGCAGACCCCTAAATGATTTCTGGTAGCAAGGAAAACATCTGTACTTCTCACACAGGGATGGTGCTGGAAGAACTCTATCTCACCCCATTGACCAGTCATTGTCCCTCAGCCCCCAGCCTGCAGAGCACCAGGGAGCCTGGGCGCTTCCAAAGGCATAAAAAAAAAAAAACAGATCGTGGGAGGTGATTTTCCACCTCTACTCTGCGCTCCTGAGACCCCACCTGGAGTCCTGTGTCCAGCTCTGGAGTCCTCAACAGAGAAAGGGCATAGAACTGTT
>VZRU01001693.1:177599-193120 GCA_013398155.1 Pedionomus torquatus
CCCAGAACTGGTCCCAGTGCTCCAGACGGGGCCTCCCCAGGGCAGAGCAGAGGGGAACCATGACCTCCCTCCACCTGCTGGTCACACTCTTCCTGATGCCCCCCAGGATGCCATTGGCCTCCTTGGCCACCAGGGCACATTGCTGGCTCATGGGCATCCTGTTGTCCACCCGCACTCCCAGGTCACTTCCTCAGAGCTGCTCTCCAGCAGGTCACCCCCAGCCTGTCCTGGTGCAGGGGGTTATTCCTCCCCAGGTGCAGCAGCCTACGCCTGCCCTGGTTGAACTTCATCTGGTTGTCTCTGCCCAACTCTCCAGCCTGTCCAGGTCTCACTGTATGGCATCACAGCCTTCTGCTGTGTCAGCCACCTCTCCTGGTTGTGTCATCTGCAAACTTGCTGAGAGTACATTCTGTCCCCTCATCCATGTCATTGATGGATATATTGAAGAGGACTGGACCCAGTGCTGACCCCTGGGGAACATCACTAGTTATGGACCTCCCACTAGATTCTGTGCCTCTAATCACCACGCTCTGAGCTCTGTCTTTCAGCCAGTTTTCAATCCACCTCGCTGTCCATTAATCTAACCCCCACTCTCTCAGCTTGCCTATGGGAGACTGTGTCAAAACCCTTGCTGAAGTCAAGGCAGGCAACATGAACTGCCCTCCCCTCATCTCTCCACCCAGTCATGCCATTGTAGAAGGCTATCAGATTAGTCAGACCTGACTAACCTTTTCAATCTTGTAGTTCTCTTGCTTCTGGAAACCTGGTGGAAGAGCAGCTCTCTGTGCCCAGGAAGGGGAGAGCTGGAAGGAGTGAGAGGTGCTCCAGACAGGACACCCACCACGGGGGCCAGGTCTGTGTACTCTCCACTCCAACATCCCCAACCCTTCCTGTCTGGGAGGGACTTCCAGTGGACAAGGGCCAGTGCAGGGCTGTGGGAGCCCCAAACCAGGCACTTGTGAGAGCCACTAGGGCCAGCCTGCCCGCGCCAGAGCCAGGTTCTCCTGGATGGATGTCGCTGCCTGCCAGCACTCACCTGGGCTGAAAGAAAACATGGCTCAACGAGGAAATATGAGCACTGACTGTTGCCAGTGGCTCTGTTTCATAGAGCCCCTAGGGTACTGATGGTCATTGCTCATGGGCAATATGCTCTCCCAGTGGTTTTCATCCATCACTGACAGTTTAAACTGATGGGCAGGCTGAAATAAACTCGCTACATGCTAAAAAAAATAGCCTTTGGGCAATCAGAAATCACTGTGCGTATAACATACTTTTTCTTGATTCCAAATTCTACAGCTCCTTATTTTGAATTTTTATTAGAATCCCCATAGCAATTAGTACATATTCAGATCCAAATGACTCCTGCAAAACTTCATCTTGAGGAAACAGTGGCAGCTTTTTGCTTATAGAAAACAATAAAAATCCTTAACAGCTTTCCTGTTTGCACTCTTTTGGAGTTACTCAAAGGGGGCAAATAAAGCAATATACTTGGGATTTTTCATGTATTCATTTCCTTATACTGACACCCTGGCTATGCAGCACTTTGTACACTGAGCCTTCCTCTGGCCCTGTGCATGCCTCATGCAAACCAATCTGTTTTTTGCACAGAACAATATGGGGTTGGAAGGGACCTCTGAAGATCATCTAGTCTAACCCCTGACAGAGCAGGTCCACCTAGAGCAGACTGGGCAGGAACGTGTCCAGGTGGGTTTTGAATGTCTCCAAAGGTGGAGACTCCACCACCTCTCTGGGCAGCCTCTTCCAGGGCTCTGCCACCCTCACAGTAAAAAAGTTCTTCCTCCTGTTTAGATGGAACTTCTTACGTACAAGTTTGTGCCCATTTCCTCTTGTCCTCTCACTGGGCACCACTGAAAAAAGAGTGGCCCCATCCTCCTGACACCCACCCTTGAAGTATTCATAGGCATTGATAAGTTCCCCCCCGGCTCAGCCTTCTCTTCTCCAGACCCAAAAGATGCAAGTCCCTCAGCTGTTCCTCATAAGAGAAATATTCTAGTCCCCAAAAAAAGTCACAGTCTCAGGCTTATGGAGGTGAAAGCCTGGACTGCAGCATCGTTTGATGAGGTGGAAGGAGTTGCTGAAGTTTCTACAAAAAATGTGCCAAAGCATAAGGGTGGTGAACTTATGTGTCCCCCAGAAGAAGCATGAGCTTGAGAGGGAAGGTCCAGGAGACTGATGAACATGGACCTGAATGTCTCTCTATTCTAGACAGCAAGTAGGTTATGTAATCTTCCTGGAACAGACTCCTTTAAAACCCCATCCAGGACTCTCAGGTGTGTCTACAGGAGTTCAAAGATCCCATCAGTGACAGCACAGACAGCAGGGTCTGTTTGACCCTTAGATCCCCTCTTGGAGAGGACAAGTCTTGGCCCTCTTGGAGACCTTGCAGGGCTTCTTGTGGGTTCCACCTGCAGAAAAACATTATGATTGTGAAGCGCTGATTCTCCTCCTGTGGCTCAGGGAGAAGCAGGACGCTCCATAGAGGGAACAGCAAAGGAGAGCAGATTTTCACTGAACCCTTGGGGGAAAGAAGAGGAGGACAGTTCCCACAGGGCTCTTGTTCCTGCCTCCCAAGATGATGCTCCCAACTAAGTGGATCTGGCCAAGGTGGTATTTTTGCTGCAGGATCTTAAGGCAGATGTAAAGCCTGCAACTGGAAAGGAAAGTCACAGGGACAGCACGAGACTCCTGTGTGTGTGGGATCCCTACCAGTCCTTCCCTGGTTAGGACAGGAGCAGAGCCAGGGGAAGAGGGACAGAGGCTTCTCATGCCCTGACACATGATCTTCAGGCAGCTGCTCAGAGAAGAACCTGTGAGCAGGGTGCCTACCTGGGCAACAGCGGAGTCTCAGTGCCTCAAACCCTTCACTGGTGGAGACCAAGCAGCTCTTAGTCAATCCATGTTGTTCAATACAGGAATTTCCAAAGGGTACTTCCAGACAAAGCTTATCCCTCTGGCTGTGAACAGCAGGGTCTCAGTTCAGTTCAGAGCTGGCTCCATCCTCACCTCTGCCTGTTTGCTTTGGTGCTTACTTCCTCTTGAGGGAGAGCTTTGTAGTTCAGATGGCTGTAAACTGGTTGTCTGTGGGCTGCATTATGAAAAGGGGCTGCTTATGGGGCCTTTCCACTCAGTTCTACGCAGCATTGTCGCTGAATTAACTAAAACACAGCTTTCCCCACCGTCAGGGTTACCTTCTATAACAGTCCACCGGAGTTGTAGCTGCTTCTCATAACCCATAAATGGAAACAGTCTTCTTCTTCCTTTTTTTCCTCCCTTTGCTTTGATCCTCTCTCCCCACGTTTTCCCAGTATCCAAAATAATAAAACAGGGCTTGCAGCTTACTCAGACTGTAGCAAAGGAAATTCCTGCCATGCCATATACACTAAACCTCTACAACGTGTTGCTGCAAGATGTTAGCAAGATTTCCGGACGCAGCAGACAAGCCCATCGTTCTTGTGGACTAGGAGAAACATCCAGAGGGATGGAGACAAGTATTGTGGAATGAACTGGAGCTTGAGAGGGAGGTAAACTTCCCTTCACGCCCCAGTACATCAATAAAACTCATTTGGGGATACCAAGGAAATCCTTTCCTGATAGAGCACTGGCAATGCACTAGATCTTTACAGAGATGCTCTGTCCAAAGAAGTTGGAAGACAAGCTGTTTGAAGACAAACGGACTCCAGACAAAGGGGCATGGAATCCAGCAGCACCATGAGTTCAGAAGCACAGAAATTTGCAGAGGTGGCTGGGCACTGTCTTTGGGCTCCACTCAGTGTGGTCTGGAAGCACTGCAGGGAATAAGGTCTGCCTGAGCATCCCTGAGTATCTCCCAAATCTTTTGTGAAAGCTGGAAGAGACTTTTGTGGGTGTTAGCACTAGAGACACGTTCTCCCAGCTGCTGGTGCCCAAAGCTATCATGCAGCACTCTGCAACGCCAGATAACTCCTCACTTGATGGTGACAGCATGAAATCTCCTTTCTGTCCACATAGTGCTCATCTGCGATGGGCAAGGTCTACATTTATGCAAGCAGAATTTGCAAGTGTTTCATCTGTAGGCAACCACCAGGAACAATCCGATGGCATGAGGGTCAGCGGGACAGACACTCTAGAAGCTGAAGGACCAAGGAGAGCATCCTTCTCCGAGGAAGTGAAAATAAGCATTGGGGATGTCCTTATATACAGTTACAGACATCTCAGAAGGTCTCCTTTTCCATCCTGGATCGCCTCCAGAGAAAAAGGAATACCCTTCAGCCTCTTCTTTATGAGGAGGAGAACTAGACTCCCTTGGCAGAGTCCTTCTTTTGCCTAGCAGAGACTCGGGCTGGCCTCTAAAGTGTTATCCCGGCTCTGTCAGTCAGGCATGTTTTCCTCTTGCTAACACGGCTCTGCACTTTCCAGGCTGTAGAAGCACACCGCTTTGGGTTGTCTGTCCTTGAGACTCCCACGTAGACTCACAACTGGTTCAAGACTCTTGGATGCTCCTGAGTGCCACCATGTAGAACTGGCCAACCTGCACTTCCAGTTGGCCTCCAAACCATGAGCATTGGAACCAAGGCATTCCTGATGAGGTAGCCCATATCCTGACTGCTGAAGATTTTCAGGCTGTGAAGGTAACAAGTCTAGAAAAGACTGCTGGAGAAGGCCAGGAGGTTGTCCAGACAGGATGAAGCCCTCCAACTGACTTCAGCAAGCAACGCCTAAAATGGGATCAGCCCGTGTTCACTCTGGACCTAAGGTGAGATAACCAAGCCCATCGGTGAGGGAAACAGTTGGGTAACTCTCACACCAATAGGGATTTTATATTTTCATCCCTGTCAAGAAAAGAAAGAATATCTTCTCTCTCTTCTCCCACCCCAATCAGATCAACATGCACGTGTCTGGCTGGAGAATACACACCCAGCCGAGATTTGCTGACAGGCAACAGAGTTGGAACTTCACCGACTAATATTGCAGGGTGTCAGGGCATGAAATGTGACATTTCCACTGAGGTCAGCAGCTCCGATTGGGCATAAAACTCTACGGAGCAGCCTGAGAAAATATCATCTAATATGAAGGGATTTTAATATGTCATCAGGACCAAATTAAGTCGTTGGGAGGCAAATTGGAGACAGCAGGACACTCCAGGGACGCTCCAGGGAAGGAGTCAGGACAGTGCTTTAGGAAAATCATCTCTTCTGAGACCAGAAGTGAACATCAGCCTTTTTCCTAGTGAATAAACTGACTAGTTCTGTAGCCCACCATTTTCTCTTTGGTTTAGACCAAAAATTCCCTTTCAAAACTGCAGGAAACATTCCTACAAAGGAAGTGTTGGTTAAGTAAATCCTAAGGAAAAAAAAAAAAAAAAGATGACTGCTGAACTTCTGAGAATTCTCTATTGATTGTAGAACACCAAGGAGGTGTGAGGACCTGACAGTTTGTCATTCCTGCCTGTTGGAGTCGTGCTCATACTGATAACAAACATGGATGAGAACATACACAAAAGTGTACGTTCTGCAGGTGGCATGACCAACTGCATTCTTTTTCCCAGGACCTTTCACTCAAGAAGAATGATCTGGGGCAAAACTACACTTGTGGTGGGTCCATCACACCCACGTAGGAAGGTGCTGCCTGTCTAGCTCAGTTTTCCAGACAACAGTCTGCAGGGTACAGAGAGTCAATGAAATGACTAAAAAGATCATTACATTTTTATTTCCAGAACTTACAAACTGGGATGAAGCCACTAAAAAAGAGCAACCAAAAAAAAAAAAAAAAGCTGTATTCCATTGCTCTGTTAGGATGTGGTGATTATTGCCTTTAACATGGCAACAGAAAGCCAGCCCCATCTTGGGCTGCATCAAAAGAAGTGTGACCAGCATGTCATGGGAGGGGATTCTCCCCTTTGACTCTGTGCTCCTGAGACCCCACCTGGAGTCCTGTGTCCAGCTCTGGAGTCCTCAACACAGAAAGGACATGGACCTGGTGGAACAGGGCCAGCGGAGGGGCACCAAGATGCTGAGAGGGCTGGAGCCCCTCTGCTGTGAGGACAGGCTGAGGGAGCTGGGGCTGTTCAGCCTGGAGAAGAGAAGGCTCCGGGGAGACCTTGGAGCAGCCTTCCAGGATCTGAAGGGAGCTCCAGGAGAGCTGGAGAGGGACTCTTGGTCAGGGAGGGGAGGGACAGGACAAGGGGGAAAGGTTTTAAACTGGAAGAGATTGAGATGAGATTGATGAGATACCAGAAAGAACTTCTTTGCTGTGAGGGTGGTGAGGCACTGGAAGAGGTTGCCCCGAGAAGCTGTGGCTGCCCCATCCCTGGAGGGGTTCAAGGCCAGGCTGGATGGGGCTTGGAGCAACCTGGGGTGGTGGGAGGTGTCCCTGCCCAGGGCAGGGGGGTTGGAACTGGGTGATCTTTGAGGTCCCTTCCAACTGTAACCATTCTGTGATTCTGTAACAGGGGATGCTGGTCAGAACTTGACTATACCAGAACTTGCTTAAACACAGGTTAAAGCACTGTGAGTGGGATTCATCTCACCCAAATACAGACATCTCCAGCTGAACTCAGGCCCCAGGCTCTCTTCAGAGCCAGCAGAAAGTCTGCATCTGACCTGTGTTAGACACCTGTGCTGCAACGAGGAAACGGCACTCGGGTGTTCAGGGGCCAGACCTCCACAAGCCAGGGCAGCAATCCCAGCTGCTGGTGCTCATGTCACAGGCACAACCTTTCAGAAAGGGAGCCTGCCCGGCACTGACGGCCGTGCTTGTGCTGCAAACGCTCCCTCTCACCAGCCCCCGGCACACGCTTCTGCTTTCACAGCACAGGTGATGGATACGGAACACGTTCTCCCGAAACCTGCAAGACTTCTTTTTGCTTCCCACAAAAAGCAGATCCAGTTCTCGCTGCTGTACTTACTTTTTCAGAAAACGCATGCTTTAGAAAGTATTGGTGAGGTTTTCTGAGTAAATGTCTCCATTTTGGAATAGCTGCTGTCATGAGGCCACTGTGAACAACGGGCTCTGGGGACAACTCTTCCCAAGGAGACCAAAATGGTTGGACTCAATGATCTTGAAGGTGTTTTTCAACCTAAGTGATTCTGTCGTTTTAAGACTGATTTCCCCAAATATGGATGCCTTGAGCATGAAAAGTTGAAGCTGAGTTGCTTTGAAAAATGAGCAGGTTTGCCAGAAAATGGTACTGAAACTGGATGTAGCCGTTTTGCTGCTCCTGTGCAGAGGCTTGATCTGCCCTCCATGGGTGTGCTGGAAAACCACGCCAGTAGGAGTGGGATTTTTCTGATGAAGGAGCACAGCTCTAACAGGCATGCTCCTACATTACCGTGAAGGTGCTTTATAGACACGATTTCTTCTCCATGAAGGAATTATAAGACCAAAAAGCAGCATTATGTTGACATCATTGCATCAGGACAGTGCATTGTTTTAACCATCCCTGCTCTTGGATCCATGAGGGTCTCCCAATGTGCGAGACACCCCGCACTGCATCTCGTGAGAAGGTTACAGGAGGGTTGCTACACCAGGCTGCTGTAGGTCATTTTGCCTCTTAGTTTGCCTTTTCAAAATATGGACTTCTCCAGGCTTTTCTCCTGCCCCTTAGACACCACCACATTTAGGCATCAATTATTTTGGGAACTGATGAATTCCTCCCTGGACAGATGCACAGAGAGGCCCGAAGAGCCTGCCAGAAATAAGTGTGTTGTAAAGATGAAATAAAGGTTGGGGAGATGAAGGCCGTCCAGGCTGGTTCATGGGGCGACCCACTGAGCCAGTGGCACGGGGCAGTGGCTGCGGGAGCACGCAGCCCGAGACGGCTGTGCAAGCTACACCTCGTACGGCTGAAAAGCTCTGATTTTCACAGCGTGCAAAAGCAAAAGGACAGTGCCACCCAGGTGCGTTCCTTACACTTCGCTGTTATCTGGAGAGCAGTGGATTCCCTAACATTCTGCTCACAAAACCCCATCTAGGTCATTAAAGAACAGGTTTCTGCCATTCCCTACATCTATCAGAAACTACTATAAGTTTTTGGCCACTTTCCTTCTCTCTTGGTCTGATGGCAGCTGTAGTAGCACATCTGCCTTTTAGGTGTTGCTGTCGTGCTGTGCTCGTGCTGTGATGCTGCACATCCAAACCTCCTGCTCTTCACCGGGGGCTGTTATTCTGCTCCTGGTCCCCAGACAGCTCTGGTCCAACGCTCTCACCAAGTTGCCTCCTCTTGGCATCATCACAGTTCTCACACTGGGTGCGTGAGGGAAACCCAAGCTTTCTGAAGCCACATCTGAACACCAGACTCTCCCCCTTCTTTCACCAAAAAATGAAAAAACAGAGGAGGACACCTGGAGAATACCAGAGCTCATAGTGGCCAATGAAGGCAGATGCAAAAGTTTGGGATAAAGATCCCTTGCTTCTTTAAAGAAAATATTTTGTCTTTAAATTGCCTTTAAAGCCAATTTGTGGGTGAGAGATAATGCCCACCCTAGTGTTCCACACCTCACGCTGCAAGGTGCCGTGCCAGAGGCAGGTCCCAGCTGTACGTGCATCAAACACGCTTGGGCAGCACTCGGGTGCCGTGCATGGCATGGGCACTGGAAAGGACCTGCAGGAGCAGGCATCATCCCGGACAGAAGCGGTACGAGGTGGGCTCTGTGGCCCCAGTGGACATAGATACGGCACGGGGGGGCTGGCAGCTGCCCGTGAGGAACAGCCAGCATCGAGGACCGACAGAGGGGAGAAGGCGTGGTGGAAATGAAAAGGTCAGACTTCCTTACAGGGCACATTTTTAAATAGTTTATAAAGGGTTAATGAATGATTAGCAAAGGCTTTCACTGCCTTGCAGAGAGGCGCTTCAGAGCTCCTCAGAAATGCTGCTTATGAGTCTGGACTAACTGCATATTAAAACCTGCCTTAATCCTTTCAAAACAGCTTCTAATTAGATGGAGCCTAAAAGTGAAGGCTAGACTGACAGCCAAGTGGGACATGTTTCTGTTCTGAAAGGCCGTTGTGAGCTCCCCTCTCCTCCGCTGCTGGGCTCAAGGTTCCCCACAGCACAGCAGCCCGGTGCCCCAGCTCCTGCCAGGCTCCCAGACCGAGGGGCACAGGGAGGCTGGTGAGCTTGTGGGTTTAACAAGGAGATGAGCAGGGGGAACAGGTTTAGGAGAGAGGAAGCTTCGTTTTTCAGGGTGGAAAGGTGTGAAGCGGCAGGTCAACACGGCGTGGGGGCACTGCAGAAAGAGTTTCTCAATAGCAATGGCTCTTCTGCAGGTGACATGAATCCCACCACCCCCAGCTCCACCAGCACAGACCTTGGCAAGGGCTCACAGCTGTGCTGAGCAGCCAAGGCTGGAAACCAAAGGACATCGTAGACCAGTGGAGTCAAACTTTTAGTCTTGGGACCCTCAACCCACCCCAACCCAGCCCAACTCAAAGCTCAGGAATGGGGTTGGCTGAGGGTGTTGCTCAGGAAATCAACCCAGAGATGAGCCAAGAACTCCCTGTTTCTATTGCCATGTCTGTGACTAACCCCTGGCAGTGGCTGCCTGGGATGAAGAGAGCCAGCAGAGCTTGGGGCCCAGGATGTCCCTCTGCACGGCCGCCAGGCAGAGGTCAACATCAGGCCACAAGGAAGCCATGGTCCAGCAGTGCCACACATCTGTCCCACCAGCCCCTAGGAAGCAGCCATCAAAGAGGGGCCCAGCTGCTGTGGCAAATTAATTCTCTCTCCTTCTGAGAGGAAAAACAACCCTATGATTATCTGTTGCCTCAGTTTGTCAACCTATGCAATGGACAAAGCTGACTTCTGGGACCTGGTGAAGAAAGAGAGTTTTAATGCTATGAGAATACCAAGAGATGTGAATAAATAGCCTTGAAAGGACAAAGGACGCCCTTTCCTTTTCTTCTTAAAGGATGCAGGTTAATGCTCCCAGGTGCAGGCAACCAGCTCCTGCTTCAACAAGCTGAAGATTCTGGAGAGGGGTGGCTCGAAAAGCTGCCCTTGCCTGGTGTTGCTGACTTATGACACAAAACCTAAATACTCATTAAAGCAGCACTTGGCAGAAAACCCATTCTCAATTACTTTTTTTTTTTTTTTTTTATGAGTCTGAAGCCTTTGGGGCCTCATAATCTAATTAAATAAAGCTTTCTCACTTTCCTCTTGTCTGCTCCCCTAGCTTCTGTTGTACTAGCAAAGATAAATATATATTTTTAATTTAGCAGAATCCCCCTGCTTCGTGTATCACTTTCTGGCCAGAGACCACCTCTGTTCCTCCCATGCCTGTGTCCATAACCTGGTTGCTCTTTTTCCTAGAAAGTACCTGCGGCACTGGGGCTCCCAGTCTGCCTCCATCCATTTCCACTGCCTGAGCACCCAGTGCCCTTTGGAGGAGCAAGCCCTCACCTAAGGTGAGCTCTGTGTTGGGAGCAGGGCCTCGTGCCACTGGTGGTGCAGATCTCATCCAAGTCTGTGAGCTCCAATTGCCAGGATGGGTGGCGGGGAAACCTCTTGCAACACGAAGAGGCTGTGGGTGAACCGGCGAAGGTGCCGTCGTCTCCTTCTGTATGTGTCCAACCCCAACCAACATCAAGTGGTCACGCACGGAGTAGACAGAGACCTCTGCAAGCGGGACCGGGGCTTGCAGGGAGAAGGGTCCAGTCAACAGGTCCTGCTTCGTGTGGAGCAGGGCATGGAGGCTGCTCTGAGCTGGTCTCAGACCACCCAGCTCTGGAGCGGGGGGTGAGGGAAGGCAGGCAGGTACCACGGGGAACTCCCTCTCCACCTCTATGAGACTTTCCCAGAACTGTGTGAATTGTTTTGGAGAAATTGTTCATTGGCCAGAAATTGCAATTATAGGTCAGCTAGATCTTACCTAGATTTGTGACGCGTTTGTGCTGAAAACACCGAAGAGCTAGATTTAAAAAAAAATATCCCCAAAGCGTAAAAAAAGGAGAAAGGTTGCAAAAACTGAGTGTATAAGCAAATACAGGAAAAAAAACTAACTGAAAACTAAGATTGAAACCCTTCAATTTAGTTTGGTATTACAGCATTTCCCTACAGTCTTACCATTTTTTAAGGATTTAAAAGGAAAAAAAAAAGATTTGGGTCAAATTTGTTTTTTTCATATCAAGGCCCTAGAGCAGATAGCCTGAGCCACCTACCAGTCTTGCCTCCTCCACAGCCACCAGCCAGGCCCTCCAAGATGTGCCACAGAGCTGAAAAACCCTGAGGGAAGAATGTGGTACAATGAGAAGGAAGAGAAAGGAGTGGAGGACTTATAAGCAGTGCTGGTGAAGAGACAGGTGACAATCCACGCACCTAGAGCCAGAGAGAGGTCCACAAACCAGAAAAAGCACGGAGAACACAAGAAGGGGTTTGGGCTCAGTGCATCATCTCTGCTCAGGCTGCCTGCAGCTCATTCTGTTCTGCTGTCCTGCCTGGTGCAGGTGAGGGAGCACTGGGGCTGCTCCAGTGGCAGCAGCAGCGTTTGCTCTGAAGAAGGAATCACTAGCATCCCTACCTGGGACCTGAGAAGAGCTGGGTGCTGCCCAGGGTCAGGAAGGACAGATTATGGGCTGCAAGGAAGGACCTCCCTGAGCATCTCAGCCCTTCATCTCCTGGAGCTCCTGCAGGTAGACAAAGGAACCGCAGTGAGGATGAAGGATGAGATGTCCAGGTTGGAGAAGTGCCTCTGCACTGGTGAGCCCAGTCTGCCAGCCACCTCCCCAGAGCCACAGAGGAAATGGAGGGAGCCAGAACTGGCTTTGTCCCTCTCACCTGTGATTCCTGCACCACAGAAAAGCATCATGCAGCATATGTGGAAGATACTACTCCTTTGGATCCATCTGACCACTGAGAATCTGCATACAGTGAGCCTCACATGGGCCCTGAGTCAGCACATCCCTGGCAGAGCTATTTCCGCGCTGAAGGGGTGATGTTTGCACCCTCAGCAAGTCTGACGAGTAGATGTCTCCAGAGCAGAGACTTTGTCACATGGCAGAGCAACCAGCAACTTCAAGAGACGTGGCCATTTACAGAAGCAGGTCCCCACTCCAGTGGCTGCCTGCAGGCAACCTCCAGCCGGGCTTTTCCCTCAGCAGGAATCACTCTGCCCGTGGCCAGCACCTTGGTGGCAGCGGCAGCGGCTCCTTCCTGGCCACAGAGCATCCTTCTGGCAGCGCCATCGAGCTGTGCCAGTCAGCGGGGCCACACACAGGTGTCCGAGCTGAGCAGCCCTTTCCATTTCCCTCTGGCAACAGCCACTGGCTGCAGAACCGCTGAAACTGTGTGGGGCAACTCCGCAGATGGAGAAGGCACTCCGGACTTCAAGTGAGACTTTTCACCTCAGTTCCTTTAACGTGATGGCCTGACACGCTCAGTGCTGCGTGTCTCACAGTGGGCATAGCACACACAGAGCATCGCATGGGCTGAAGCTTTCGGCAGCACTGGATGGAGGTATCTTCATCAGTGGGAAAACCCATGGAGGAAGGGTACAAAAAGGCGTCGGGTGATGAGATGAAGAGAAGAGAAAGGGTGAGGCTGTAGGTTGAAGATAAGAAGAGCAATGCAGGGTATTACAGCATGGACAACGAGCGGTGAGCAGCACCAGTGGAAAGCCAGGACCCCTGTAAACGCTTCACAGTCAGGGCTGGATGCAACCACAAAGAGAAATAAGCCAGATACCTCCTGCCAAGGACTGTGTTCAACTCCAAACGGAGAGCTGTGTGGTGGGTCACATCATGAGGGGAGGCTTCATTTCGGTTACCCGGTAGGTGGGGTCAGAAAAGCATATCCTGGACACCACAGAGGCTGGTGTGAAACTGCTCGACTCTCTCTTGCAACCCACTGTGCATCTCTAACGAGAGGCCTCAGCAAAGAGCAGCTTCACTCCATTCACCCACTCTCCATGAACCAGTACTTCTTCCCATCACAGCCACCCTCCCACTGAACGTACAAACGGGACCACATCATCTGGATGTGGAACCAGCCTGGCAGTCTGAGAGAGAGGCCTGGTGGTCAGAAAGAGGGGCCTTCTGGCACGGCTCCTGCATCCTCCTTGGCAAACACACGTGACCATGCTAAGCCTCAGTTTCCCCAGAAGATATGGCAGCCGTGTCCTAGGGTGGGCTGAAGAGTGGTAACGTGCTGAGAATGGAGGAAACTCAGTGCTAATTCCAAACTACTTGACTTCCAATCTCATGGATCCAAGGAGATCTCCAGGGAGAACCACCCACTTCAACACCACTTGTGTATAACTTTTAGGGGGAACGAAGAGACAAAATGAGAATCATCCATTTTGTGAATCAGCCATCTCTCTGGCTTCCCCTCTGGGCCTGGCCACCCACTTTCTCACTTTATCCATTGTTTACTCGGACTTGTACCAGGAAAAAAATCATATTAAGGAAAATCCTCGCTGAATCACACACTTTGGAGCAGTTGAAATGGACAATTTGACAAGGACATGGGGATTTAGCATATTTTTAATACAAAAATAGCTAATGATAATAGGCCACACTCCTGGCTAAAACCATTATTTACTGGCATGAGGGAATTTAAGCCATAATACTCGCTACGACAATGCAGGCCTGGAACTCCATGCAAATATTATCCTGATCCAAGAGCTACAAAGCTCTGTTTATCCTAGTAATTAATTCTCTCTTATGTTTAGTGATACAATTAGAGAAACACTGCCATTCTGATGGGCTTGTTTCCACCAGTGCCTTTTACTGTATTTACATCCCCACAATAGGCTTGGTCTTACAGAAAAGGGTGAAATTGCATTTATGGACACAATGCCACATGCATTCCCAAAGCATTTTATAGATGTAAAGTTAGGCTCCAAATTGCATGTTTATTGTGTGAGCACACAATGAGCTCAGATTAAATATTGACTAAAGCCAGCCTAACACCCAAAATAATGAAGATGAGCACAATAGTGTGATTTACTCCCAGCCACTAGAGAAATACACATCTGTAACATACAACATGCCCTTCCCACAGATATACTCTTTGTATTCCAGCTAGCCCTAGGCAGGAAAATTTCATTCTCATAAATTATGGATTTTCTTTCCCAACTGCCAACACATTCATATTATCAGTTGCAAAGGAAACAAATGTAATAACAAAAACCAAATGCCATGCCCATGATACAGTGATGAGCAGGTGACTGGCTCCTCATACCCTCAAACTTGAGGCAGGAAAATAGAAGATAAACACGGCTAAAATTAGAGCATCCCTTCCCTTTTGTCCCCCCAGATATGGCAGCCAGCAGGGAGGTGTGGGCACGGCAGGTATCTTTTTAGAAAGTACTCCCAAGCCCTGGCTCTGCTCTGAAAACTATCTGTCCTTCTGATGCCTTCCTCCTCCCCAGACTTGGGGAAGAAATTCAGGGAGACGCAGATGCTAATATAACAATTACCATAATAACACAGCATTGAACAGGGGCAATACACACCCTTCACATGCAGCTTGACCTCTAAATCCTCTAATACAGTACTGCTTCGTTCGAGATTAGAAGAAATTGTAACCCAGCACAGAAAAAAAGACACAGGAGGCAAGGCAGGATCTCAGTCAGCAGTGAAGCCCCACTCCCGTCCAGATGCAGTCATATCACTTCAGCTTCTCTCTACCATCTCCATGACAACCATGTAATTCGGATGCAATAACCGCTGCCAAATTGATCTTTAAATGTAGCTTTGTTATAAAACATAATACTCAACATGCAAAGCTCAGGATAAAGAAAAGTAGCCCCCTAGCAATGAGGACTGTGATTTAAGATCCCCCCCGCCCCCTTTAATTTTCAGCTACCAACCAGTCTTGCTATTTCGATGACTGCATGGATGAGCTGACTTTAAAACCAGTAACAGCGGACATCGTTTGCGTGTGTGTGTGTGTGCAGCACGCTGTACTACAACATCTCCAACGAGACACCACACCGAGAGCTGGAAAAATGTGTCAGTGTCTATTGAGAGAACGGGCATCTTTCCACATGCACACACACACGCACCAGGGAGACTCGGTCTCTAGCAACTGAAGCATACAGCTGATGCAGCGAATAACCCTAATAAGACTCAAAAGCAGTGTAACTAAGCGAAATAGGAGGGGGGAATCGGCGTTCCGCCTGTCAGACAATGAGGGGAAGGGGGCTCGCGTTCGCACTTACCGGAGCAACGAGCTGTTTATATTTTGGTCCCCTCACAAACGCAGCTCCCTTTTCTCTTCAACAATCCATGCAAAATAATCTGCAGTCCCACCGACAGAGGAGCGGCCCCGTCCCTCCCCCTCCACCACCTTCCCAGACCTCCCCGTTATTGGCTTCCTTCCCCCTTCCCTCCTGCTCTCCCTCTTCTCGCTGGCGGTTACACCTCCCAGCCTCCCCCCAAGGTGTCAGAGGCTGCTGGGGATCCAGCAGGCGGGGTGGGAGGGACGGGAGGAGAGGGAGGAGGCAGGGAGTGATGGTGAATGGACCCAGAGAAAGGATGGAATAAAAGCCCCTGGAGGAGCAGACCTGCTGGGAGGCTCCGCTCCC
>VZRU01001693.1:193972-213498 GCA_013398155.1 Pedionomus torquatus
GGGAGAAGAGGCCACCACCCACCTCTCTGCACCCTCCTCTCAGGGAGCTGGAAAGGGCAAGGAGGTCTCCCCTCAGCCTCTTCTTCCCCAAACTAACCATGCCCAGTTCCCTCAGCCTCTCCTCACAGGACTTGTTCTCCAGACCCCTCCCCAGCTTGGTGGCTCTCCTCTGGACACGCTCCAGCCCCTCCATGTCCTTCTTGCAGTGAGGGGCCCAGAACTGGACCCAGCACTGGAGGAGAGACCTCCCCAGTGCCCAGGACAGAGGCACCATCACCCCCTGCTCCTGCTGCCCACGCTGTTCCTGATCCAGGCCAGGATGCCGTTGGCCTTCTTGGCCACCTGGGCACACAGCTGGCTCACGTTAAGCCAGCTGGCCACCAACACCCCCAGGTCCTTTTCTTCCAGGCAGCTCTCCAGCCACTCTTCCCTGAACCTGCTTTAGGGAATCCCTAACTTCACTTGCAGACCCTGTGCTGCAGGGGAAACACTGCCTCTTGGCCATTTGATGACTGTCATGTAGCAGGAGTTTCCGTGGGCATGTGAGTGAGAGGTGGTTGGTGCTCTCTGGGTCAAGTTGCCCAGCTGGAGCACAAGCCTTGAGTTGCTGAGGCAGTGACTAGCTACTGGGATCTTTCACCTGGAGCTGGCACACACCTTGCACCTTCGCACTGGCACGCACCATCTTCCCTTCGAACAGCTCACGGGCTGAGGTCTCCCACAGCAGCATGTGGGAGAGCAGCCCCAGGATGGACCTTTAGGTCCTGCCTAAGACGTGTGTTCCAAGACAGCTGATGGCTTCCTGGCTCCCTGGAGAAAACCTCTTCCTGGACCTCTGCGCCTCTTGGAAAGCGTGTTCCAGAGGGTGTACATCACTGAGTGAGTGGACAAATCTCAAACATCACTAATTAAAAATATTGTTAGAATGTGTATCCATACATCCAAACACCAAACCACAGCTATTAGATGAAATAATGTCCTGGAGCAGCTCAGCAGAACACGGCTGCGTGTTCTTCCAGAAGGGATACCCCACAACAAGCACACAGGGTTGTTTGCCAGGGATAGTATCGGTAATGAGCCATGTAATGAGCCACCCTGCAGCTATGCTCAGGAGTTATCCAACAAATGCAAGTGTGAACGAAGGTTACTGTGCTGGAGAGACACATGGAACGGATCTCGTGGCCATGGAAAAGGGCAGTAAACAGCCAGACAAATCCAGATGTGGGACCATTGACCACCCTCAGTGTTCCTTCGTCCGAGAGACATGATTTGCCTTACAGCTTTACAAAGTTCTGTCCCTGATCAATTCTAATGTATTTGTAATTGACCAATTATCGGGTTAGGGTGCTTTAATAAAAAAAAAAAAAAAAAAAAAGAAAATAAAAAAATGCAATCAATATTCATCAGTCTGTTGTACTGTTCAGGTCTGAAAGCAAGTAACAAAATCCAATTTCTGCACAGGCAGTCCTAGGAAGTGACATTTTGCAGCATGAGAAAATGAGGTTCTAGTTTCTAAGAATACATCCACTAGCGGGGCTCCAAATAACTGGGTTATCAATCACTCTGCGTCGGGGAATGAGCACATCAACAGCTGGATTCGGGGAGAAACCTCCTCTCATCCCTTGAGCAGGGAGGTGTGCCTGACCTTTTCATTTATGAGACATTCCTAACAGTAAAAGAATACTAACATTTTGCCTGGGTTGCCAGAAGATCTGTGTTAGATGCCTTGTGTATGTCATGACATTTTTTTGGAATAAAGAAAACTCCAAAACTATCACAGTTTTGGACGTGCTGCTAACTTGCTGGAATGTGCACGTGAAGGTGCAGATGCTGTTGCCACCTGTGACGTGACTTCTCTGGGGGAGCAGGAGAAACCTAAGGAGGGGTCACCTTCCTTCCACGCTGACACCAGGAGAGCCACCCCGCAAGCCCAGACAAAGCAAAGAGCACATCTGGAGCCTTCCAGGCAGCAGGACTGAACAGCACAGGACATACAACAGGCACGAAGGTTAACGGGCTGCACTCTACAGACCATGGGAACGCTCCGACTAGGCTGCCGAGAGAAGCAAACATCCAGAAAAAGGTGTGAGCTTGGGGTCCTGAGATCACTCACAGTCACATTCCCCCAGGGGATCCTCTGATGAACCTGAGCTTAAGGCTGCTCCAAGGCTGGTGGCTCTGCAGCTCCTGCTCCGAACAGAGGAGCAAACTTACAGCCCCACAGGGTCTATTGACTTCACCTGGCAATTTAAAAACCGTCTTGACTGCAGCTTGTACCTAAGTCTGAAATGCTGCATCTCTGTTACAAGTAGTTTTTCAGCCGTGGTACTCGTGGTACTCAGTGCGGCACACAAGGATGCTCCCGGGTGCTGCTCAGCCTTCTCCTTATTTTTTTTCTATGAAAACATTACGAGTGCTCACACACGCCCAGAAATGCTTTTGCTTCCATGTCCTCCCACAGTTGCTTTTCTCCAGAAATCCCTTGGATTTTGCAGCTGGGACTCACTTCCAAGTAAAAGTCACTTTAATGGGAACCAAAATTAGGAGAAAGCTCTACGAGGACCTTGCTGCATGCTCCTTGTAGGTGGGGGGATGTGGAAGGGAGTAACAGCCCTCTGAAGAGGAAGGGTCACTGCTCATGAGCCTTTGTCTGCATTTCTCTTGACACTTCAGATCAGCTCTTTGCTCTGGATGATGGCTGTCCTGAAAAGTCTGCCCTGGAGCTGTTTGAGCAGACTGCTGAGATATGGAAACCGTGGTTTGAATCAGGGGCACCAGAGCTGGTGGAGAGATGTCTCCTCATGGCTATTTCAGGGGGCTGGGAAAGCTGGGGTTTGTTAGGCTCCTCCTGGGTAGCTGATGACAGGCAGGAAGGATGCTTTAAAAATAATCTGGAGCAAAAGGCTGCGTGCGAAGAGCCCCTTCAGAGGCCTGAGGCAGAAGGGCTGCTACCAGGTTTGCAAGCCTGGGGAGATGAAAAGGGAAGAGGGAAGAGGACAGTCTCTCAGAAGCGGGTCCAAGGGATGCGTACACCTTTGTGTGTGCACATGTGTGCACACCTGCATCAGCGCACGGGGCTGCGTTCCCGTGCAGAGACGCCACAGAGTGCAGCCCTGCAGCACTCGGACGCTGAGCATGACCCACAGCTGGCTCCTCTTCTCCAGGAGCTCCTGCTCCCCAAGGGCTTGTTCTGGGGTGCTTCCTGCTCGGTGGAGGATCAAAGACCAATGGGACATCACAGTGTCACGATGGATCTGGAGGTGGTGCTGGGGGGGAAGATGTTAACTTTGCCCAGGTTGGGAATTGCAGGTGTATCCTCAGGAGCCTTTGCTTTCACAGCTGGTGAAAACCCTTTGGCCTGAGACATCTGCAAAGCCCAAATGAAACATGCCTTCCAGTAAAGAAGCCACCACTTATGTACAGGAAAGAAGCACCCCAGGAGAAAGACTCACAATCTGCTGGCTGGGGCCACTCTGCAGCCACTGGCTCTTCTTAGGTGACAAACCCAGCTACTGCAAGCATTTTCCCCTAGGATTTCTTTTTTCCCCATAAGCTGTGACCGAATCCCTGATAACCTCCTCCTGGATGTACGTTCAAGTGGAATTTGTTTAGCAGCTCCATGGGAGTCTGGTTTTCTACACATCCTTTGAGCTTCTCAATAAATTTGCGGGTGCTGGGCCAGGACTCAGACTTGAGTACCAGCCTGGCCAGCGCGGAGCAAAGCCACCACGATCTCCAGTGCCCTCTGGAAGTCCCAAGACAACACTTTACACAGCACAAATCTCCTGTGCCAGGATTAGTCATCTCTTTCACGTGTGCAAAAGAAATTTTGGTGTTCTCTGGAGGTTTTTGATCCCCTTCCCAGTCTAGGCAGGTCTGCCTGGGAGTTCCCAGCCTGGAATATGGAAGACATAATTCCTGGCATTTCAGGTTTTGGCAGGAGGCAAGATTGATGCTGCCGAATGATAACTCTGTTCACTATCTATCTCCTTCATGTCAACTTTCGGATGAGTCACTGTCCTCCAAAAATACCCTCTTCCCTCTGCTCATGGGGGTTCCTGAGTGTATGAATTTACATTTGTCTTCCTGAAAGCCCATTGCTGACACAAAAACAGCTCCCCAAGCAGACCTGACCACTATCAGTGTCTGACTTATCCTAATTTCACTAATCTTTAGTGTATGAAAACTATATCCTCAGCAACTGATGTGAGCAAACTCTGGGAGATCCAGCAGGGACTCTACTGTTCTTACCTCTGCAAGGGGTCTCTGCAACACCTCTTTCACCTTTTATTATATTCCACTCCAATGAATTTTCCCCTCTCTGCCATTCATCATGTCACCTAAATAAATGCCTTAGTTTTTAAGACAAATATCTTATTTTCCTGACTACTTTGAAGGACAAATACACTGCAATGTCCCAGGTACCAGTACATAGGAAGCATCAATGTCCTAAAAGTATGTCTCAGCCATGTCTTATGAAACTGTTCAATGTATTTCTTCTAGTCCTAGATATGTCCTTCTTACAGACATTATCTACCTGGACTTATGCAAAGTGTTTGACACTGTCCTGCATGACATTCTCGTCTCTAAATCGGAAAGTCGTGGATTTGAAGGATGGATCACTCAGTGGATAAGGAACTGGCTGGATGACCGCACTCAAAGGGTTGTCGTCAATGGCTCAATGTCCAAGTGGATGCCAGTGATGACAGATGTTCCTCAAGGGTCAGTACCGGGATCAGTGCTGTTTAACATCTTTGCCAGAGACATGGACAGTGGGATAGAGTGGCACCCTCAGCAAGTCTGCCACGAAGCTGTGTGGTGCAGTCAACACACTGGAGGGAAGGGATGCCATCCAGAGGGACCTGGACAAGCTGGAGAGGTGGGCTCGTGCAAACTTCATGAAGTTCAACCACGCCAAGTGCAGGGTCCTGTACCTGGGATGTGGCAATCCCAGGCAGAAATACAGGTTGGGTGGAGAATGCATTGAAAGCAGCCCTGAGAAGGACTTGGGGGTGTTGGTCAACAAGAAGCTCAATGTGTGCTGGCAATGTGCACTGGCAGTCCAGAAAGACAAGTGTATCCTGGGCTGCATCAAAAGAAACATGGATGGCAGGTTGAGGGAAGTGATTCTGCCCCTCTGCCTCTCCTGAGACCCCACCTGGAGTCCTGTGTCCAGCTCTGGAGTCCCCGACGAAAGAAGGACATGGACCTGTTGGTAGGGGTCCAGCGGAGGGTCACCAAGATGCTGAGAGGGCTGGAGCCCCTCTGCTGTGAGGACAGGCTGAGGGAGCTGGGGCTGTTCAGCCTGGAGAAGAGAAGGCTCCGGGGAGACCTTATAGTGGCCTTCCAGTACCTGAAGTGGGTCTACAGGAGAGATGGAGAGGGACTCTATCAGGGAATGTAGCATTAGGAAAAGGGCTTAACACTGAAAGAGAGGAGATTGAGATGAGATCTTGGGAAGAAATTCTTTGCTGTGAGGATGGTGAGACCCTGGCCCAGGTTGTCCAGAGAAGCTGTGGCTGCCCCATCCCTGGAGGGGTTCAAGGCCAGGCTGGATGGGGCTTGGAGCAACCTGGGCTGGTGGGAGTCCATGGCAGGGGGTTGAAACTGGATGATCTTTGAGGTCCCTTCCAACTCTAACCATGCTATGATTCTACATACAAACATGTCATTTTATCACTTGCTGTTTAATACGCTGCCTGGTTACTGCTGGAGCGATAAGCTTTCCTTTGTCTGTAAGATTTGAACCCATGAGATTGCTTTTCTCCAGTGCTATGAATCTTTGACTGGACACGTCTTTTTTTGCAGTATCAGAGCAGACCCTTTTACCACCTTCATCTGAAAAGAACATGTAGCATTTATTTTCTTCCTGACATATATTCATATAAATACACGTGCATGCACACGCTCTAATAGTCCTTAATGCCAGTAAACATAATTTTCATTGACTGCTCTTCCAAATTAGCCTTCTAGGTCTCTGCATTACGTAACGGTGGATTCATAGCTTTTCTTACTAAATCTGTTCCTTTTCCATTTAGGTTTTTTATTACTGTTATTATTTCTGCTTTTCCTTAATACTTATTCTTAGCTAGGAATATCTTTGATGGCTGTAAAATTGTGTGCATGCTGTGGAGGAGACAGCATCTATCAAAGTTTTCTTAAACAACCCTAATTTAAAACACAAATTATTTTGTCTCAGTTTTTTCTCCAATCACTTCTTGCTTGTAATTGTTCTCAGCTTAGGAAAATTTACCACTTTAAAGTGCCTTGCATATGTATTATCAATTTAGGATTACATTTTGCTTGTAACAAATGCAATTAGGTCGTTTAAGGAATGATTAATTCTGAGTTCAGTAGTCACTTCACCTTTATCTGTCGGATTGAGGTCTGATACAGAATTCCACCAAATTCACTGCGTTACTTTTGGTAACAGAAAGTTACCATCCGTCATTTTTAGAAACTCTAAGGCTGCCGTATTGGCAGCAGCACAAGTCCTTCAACATCTATCCCTGAGGCCGCAAAGCTGTTCTGTGAACAGGATTTTCTTCCAGTTTGCCATGAAGCTGTTCAGCCAAGCTATGTGTCCAGCCTGCCCTGCCCCTGGTCTGGCAGTCTGCAGGGATGCATCTCTGCTGGGGCAGATCAACTTGAACCTGAATGGAAGAGGAGCCCTTGGCTGTTTAGTAGGACAAGCACATGGATAGCATTCCAGAAAAGCCTGACAATTTGGAGGCAAAAACCCTACAGGTTACTGGGATCTTCTAGCAATTCCACTCCCTTTACCCAAAGGGAAGCAATTTCTAGAGGTTCCCACAGCTCCATCACTGCTGTCTGCATGTATCCCTTAAGTGCTGCTTCACCCAGTGCCACCTCAGGGATGCATCTGAGATGCAAAGCTCTGCTGCATCTCCAGCAAGCCCTGCACAGCGCCATCTCCCCAGCCAGAGAGTGTGGCTTTCTCCATGTGCCTGAAACAGCTTGGTTCTTGGATTCCTATGAAGATCTCATCTCCATCTCTCTGTCCTGACAGTCCTGGGTGACCTGTAATTCGGGCCTGTGCCAGTGTCTCAGTATCTTCCAGGACGTCTGATTTATTTTTGGAAATGAGAACTTCTGATGTCTGTTTAATGCCCGTGCATGTGGCATTGATGTATGGGATGACTGGTGCAATCTCCTTTCTCCTCTGCGGATCAAGCTCAGATACATATAAAGGTGCTACCGATAACTTAGTTCATACGATTAGAGGGAGTTTATAATTTGCTGTGAAAGCCAGGTCTGGTTCATGGTTCATAAGAGACACCTTCCTTCTTTAACCAAAGCCATTTACTAGGTCCACATCTGCTAGGGGCTCCCGCCAGCCGCGACACCCTGCATACTGCAGTTGTCCTCAGAGCATCCCCGCAGCCCACCAGGGCAGACTCTGCGTCCCTCCTCGCGGAAGCAACGGTTCCCCTTGGCAGCCTCCCCAGAGACAAGCACACCCTGGCTGGGTCACCTGGACTCACTGAGCTGCCTGCCGAGCTGACTACTGGGCACCATTCAGGGAGGAGGCTGGGGCGCGGCAGCTTGCAGGGAGACATAGCTGATGCTCCCTGGCAGCAGGCAGGTTGTGTGCGCTCCTGGCATCTCTGGGAAGATTTTGCTTGCCCAACTCCAGAGGTTCCATGTCAGCCTGCCTGGTCTCTTGCTCCTCCTGGGATGTGTGATGTGCTGGGCTGACACCTCTGGATACAGCAGTGGATATTGAGCAGGATTTTGATCAGAGTTTATGTTTGTTTGGGGCTTGGACACAGTTGGGCAGAGGACATGAGTAACCTTGCTGCCTGTGGGTAGGTTCAGTGATAGGAAGGGGCATAGAACAGAGGGGGGGTTGCTGTTAGCTGACACAGCCCGAGACAGGGAAATCTGTGACGCTTCAGCAGTGGGAAGAGAGGCCTGGCTCTGGATCTGCCAGGTCAGGGACTGTTCTCTAGGAACAGCTACAGCGACCAAGGATGGCAGAAAAGTCTGGCCAAGGACAGCTGCACTGCCCGTGTGTCAGAGGAGCACTGCTGCTCCAACTGTGGATGTTGGCCCAGTTTTCTGCCTTCACCTTTAGGCACGTGGGGATCGTCAGTCTGGATACTCCGGCTCTGATTTTCAAAGACCTGGGGTAGGGGAAGGGGGATGAAAAAATTTTGGAATGATAAATGATACATTATACTGTCTATAAATGTAAGCTTTCAGATGATGGAAAGAGACATCTAAATGATGTGATGTTTCATTTAAGCTCAAGATATAGGATCTGGCTGGATGATCTGGGAAACAAGTTTCTGGGAAACAGAAGCCCAGAGTGTGTCTGGCTCCCACATCTGGGAAGGCGTTGGGTTGCAGTGGGACAGTTACCAACGATGAGGCTTGCAGCTACATGAGCTGTTGTGAGGAGGACCCCAGCATCTTCTCTGCTCTGAGTGTTTCTGTGTTGTCGAGGCAGATTCAATAAGAGAGACGTTTTGGGATGCTGATGGGGGGATGACACAGATGCCACTGAATTACCATTAGCTATCTGTGCCCTTAGGACACAGCTGTAGCGTTTAATCTTGGTGAAATGACCACTGGAACTGGGACAGGGACCACGAAACTGCCATTACAGACACCTGACATCACTGTGGCTATTGGCACTGGAAAGGGAAAAGAACAAATTATTCACTGGCTGAACTGAGAGATTAAGCCAAAACTATTTACGATAAAGCAGTTACTTATTGCCCAAGTCTTTTGAGCTAGGAGTTAGGGGAAGGTAGTGATCTTCTGTAACGGGGGAGATGAATTCAGGAAAAAATCCACGTCAGTAAACTATCAGAACAAGACTGCTCACCATGAAGAACTACAACTGTAACTTTTATGACCTGATTTTTTCCCTGTGTGAACCTCCCACAGGAAGCTGTGAAACAGTTCAGCTGACAAAATATGTTTCATTTGCAAAGAAACATATTTTTTTAATTTAAATTTTTCCTTCATTCCACTTACAGATATTTTGCTTATGTTCTAGCAGACCTGAATTTCTGTGAGGCATCAGGAAGGGACAACTCACTAGATGGGGATTGGGAAAGAAGCTGAGATAGGTCTGGAAAGGCTGTTTCTGTCCCTCATGCATTGACACATCTGTGATTTCCATCACTGATGGCATCAAGGGCACAACCATAATCAAGCCTCCTTTTTCTACCCTTCCAGCCATTTATAGATAACCTCAACGGGGCTCAAGTTTTTAAAAATCTCAATCACAGGGCACGTTCCAATAGACCCGGCACCCCTGGAGCCAGGCCATACCAGGAGCATTTCTGTAGCACAGAGGATGGGAACCGTGTTTTCAACGTGGGAGTTCATCATTCCCCAGGCACAGGTCAGTGTGGGACTGGGATGCAGTCCAGCAGTTCCCCAGCCTGCACTACCTTTTAACTCAATTTCCATTTCCTAAACCACTGCTGACGTCTGTCTAAATAATCATTATCTGCACAACCACGCTGAGTTTTAGCTTGTGCTGCGTATTGTGGAGAAGATTTGGAGCTTTTGAAAGGATTCTGAGCTTAAGAAGCTGCTGCTCCAAGCAGCTCTGGGTGTTTGTCGCATTTCACTGTCTGTTGTTTTTTTTCAATGCACACACAAACACACACCCTATATTCACACTCACTCTCTTTCATGCCCGTTGCCTAAGTGAACACTTGCCGTTAGATCTTCCAAGCCACAGCACATTTTTAATCAGTCAGATAATTCAATCATTCATCTCAGACCTGCTCGGTGCAGCTGTCATTTTCAAGCATCAAAGCTTCTCTGTCAAAAAACACGCGGGCTGGGGGCTCATTCAGGCATCACCGTTTCAAAGTGCTGGGGGATGGGGTAGGTGGGGAGGAGCAGACGGGATGCAGAGGAAAAGAACAGGATGGATTAAATGAACTTATTATAAATACTTCTGAAGCTGCCAGCCAACCGTCCTCAGCAGAGAACAATGGCACAGCGCAAGGGCGACTCAGGAATCTGCAGGATTTGTGAGGTATTTGCAAATCTCACTCTTAAATTGCAGAGTGGGGAGAAGGGGGGGTGTGTGTCAGATGAAGCTTCCTGCCTGAGATGCTCAAAGCCACTGAATGGGATTTGGATGTCTGGTCCTCATTAAAATTAATGGAAATTGGGTGCCCAGACTTACAGGCAGCTTTCAAAAGCTACGTCACCATTTATAATTAATGTTCCCAACAGGGTGACTAAATATTTATACAATAGGTCATGTTATATGTGGAACAGAAGAGGTGCCTATTGGTAAATCAGGGATAAAGAGAAGGAGAATCTGATGAGATGTCAGGTTCAATCCACACTGTCCCTTCTTTAAAGCTCTTCTTGCAAATCTCCAGCAGGTCCCATTAGGTCAACAGCTGGGATGGATAGTGCCAGCAGTGATGTTCTCAAGGTACAGTGCAGCAAATTAAAATGGCAGCTCTACAGCTTTCTGGGCTCTTCTCCTCTCCCCACAGCTCTGACTTCCTTCAACGACTCACTTAATCCCTGCAAATCTGAATTTCCAGTATGAAAAATAGAGAGAATCACTGAGTTTACCCAATGGAGGAATGCAGTGGAGCTTAATCCATGAACACTTCTCTGCCTCTGTCAGAGTAGTGTTTTACAAGTAAAAGACTGACATTAATCTGCCTCCAGGCATTGGCAAAGCCCTGACTAGATCTGTATCACTGCATTTGCTCTATAGCAATGGAGTAATTCAGCGTACAAAGGCGGTGGGTTGAACCCTGAGAGCATCTGAGGGGTCTGTGATCTAGCGGTGAAAGCTTGGCACTTCGGTGGGGGAAGTCTACAGCAAGCAAGTCCTGGCCTGGTTTATCCAGTTCCTCCAGGGGAAACTCTTCCTCAGCTGGGTCGTGCCTTAAACCCTGCCCCAGCTGATCCACTGAGAGAAGGTCTATGGAAGCTTGGGCCTTGTGTATCAGGCAGTCTTGAGTTCCCACCCAGAAGAGATACCGATCTTGGCTTAACACAGCCATCTGGGGTGGGCTTGGTGACCACAGTGCTTTACAATGCTTTAATGGAGGAGATTCAACTCCTCCAACCATTGAACGTTTGCCTTTTAATTTTTTTCTTCCATACATCATCCAAAGCCACCAGATGGAGAAGCTCTGCTGACTCAGGGAATATGGAGACCCCTACAGTCTCCTCCCATGTTTTGTCATCGCAATGTTTGTCAAGTCCAGATGGATGTATTGAGTGGCACCTCAGAGCTTGTCTAGGATTCCTCTGTGCATCCCTAACTTCTAGAATGCAAGTTGCAGCTCCAGATCTACTGAAAGGATAAAAATCTCAGCCAAAATACAAGCAGTCTGGTCTTGTGCCCATAAATACCTTCTGTCATAAAGGCATGCCTTATACTCCTAGGTTCCAGCTTCTAGTCAGGTTGCTCTTCTCTACTACATAAGAAATCATCGGTAGCCAATGGCTCTCTTCCATATGATCTCAGATGCATTAAATATACATCTTTCTTTGGTTATCATGACCATCCTGACCATATTTCACAGCACAACATGGGCTATGGTTGTGTCAAGGTTGGTTTAGCATAGGTAACCAGGGCTGTATGCAGTCACTCCATAGATGAAACTGAACATGAGCTACAGCCACATCACTTGAACCTCACAGCCTATCGGACAGTGCAGAGGGTGAGGAAGACCTCTTTCTAAGACCATGGCCAGTCTGCTTGGCATGGGACATTCACCGTTCCATGACTTTGTTGCCAATTAAAACAACTGACTTTGCAAGACAAAAATTCAATTTCAAGACTTAGAGCTGTTGTCCCCAGATGAGATGTCAGGAGAGCATCAAGGATACATGAAGAATGAAACAGCTTCATTTTCCTTGTGAATATCTGTCTGCTTATTTTTTAATTAAACGACAGCTGGGTGTAAACTTGCAAGACAGCAGAAGGATCCCAAGGTAGAGGAGACTGGGCAATCTACATCATGTGGAAATGTAAACCCTTCTCATCACTGCTGGTGCAGCAGCTGAAGCTGGCAGGATTTGCTCTGTCGCTGAACTCATCACTACAGCACTACCTTCTGCAAAGGACCTCTTAGATATCGAGCATTTAATCCCAGAAGCAGTTACGTACCCCAAATCACAGTCATCTCTGCATTTTGTGAAAGAGATAGGGGTCATGGGCAAAGGGGTTTAGGAACATGTTGGAGAAGCCTCTGCTGGCAAGGACCTATTTAAGAACTGGTGTGATCCTCAGGCATGAATGTGGATGAGGACACCTCTAAAAGCTCCTGCCGGCCTTGCACATTTATCACTTGTTAATTTAGATGTAGATGAAAGTCTGAGCATCTGTGTTTTCTCATCACATAGACCCAGGGACAATATAAGCTTCTCCACCCAGAGACCCCTCAGGGCTTCGCCTTGGGGCTATGAATGCTGGTAGAACTTAGCATTGGGATCATTCATGTCTTGGTCTTGCTGCCAAGAAGCCAAGCCTGCACCCCTCTGACACGTATGCAGTTACAAAGGAAAGACTGGGGCCAAGGACTCGCTCAGACCCTGAGTCACTGACCAGACCTCGTCCCAAGCCAGGGATGCGACCCCCCTTGCTGCCGAGCACCTCCATGGCAGGCACCCGTGCTGGGAACACAACCACGCTCCCAGGGAGAGCTGTGCAGGCTGCTCTGCTGTCAAACTGCCCTAGATTGGAGCGAATAAGCTCCTTTCTGAAGAAAGATAATTGCTCTATTTTAAAACTAAGTGGTTCAAGGAGAAAAACACAGGCAAGAGGGTCTGATGCCCTGAGCCTGGGGTGGGAAACAGAGGCGTGCAGGGCAGAGCAACTGCGTGGCTGCTTTGCTGGATAGCCAAAGCACTGGATAAAAACATCAGTCAAGCTGCTGGTGTGTCCTCAGCCCGGCCAAATCCATGCTGTCAGAGGCAGCAGAGACCTCAGCAGGAGAAGGAGGTGCCCCTCCTTGGGGTACCGCGCTGCGAGTCTGGGGAACCTTAAAAGCCAGAGGGGAAAAGCTCCTGGTAGAACAAAGACCCCGTGTCTCCTCTCACCTGTGCCCCCTCCATCTGCAAGTTCAGGCTTTTGGGGCCGTAAAGGAGGGTCTCAGAGCCCCCCAGGTCAGCCCCTGAGGGCTCTACAGGCTGGCACCGTGAAGCCTCGCCACGCGGAGGAACAGTCCCCACCACAGGGGCAGCTCCAAAGGACACGTCTCTGGGGAGAATCACTGATGCTTTGGCAAACTGTCTCCCAGGGTGAAGACCCACAAACTAGAGCAGACAACAACAGAGGCACTAATGAGGCCAAGCCTGGCATCTTCCTGAACCCCGCCACCACCGTGATGGGCGACTTCACCAGGCAAGACAGAAGAGGCCTCTCCAGCAGAGTTTTGTCTTTGCTGCTTAAAATTCAGTGGCTCTGCTTTCCAAGCCGGCAGGAAAGAAACAGTTTTTGTACGTTAACAGCCCTCACCCCCACACCCCCGCCTCGTCCCCGCTTGTCCGGAGGAAGCTCTCTGGTTTGACCTGGCAGACGCTCCTCTGGCCTGCAGGAGGGACCCCAGAGGCTTGGAGGATGTGCCAGCTGCTCCCCAGCCCCAAGGGACGGGCACTGGCCCTGGCAGGGACGGGGCTCCTTGGAACCCCCCTCATCCAGTGCTCCAGAAACCCGGGTCCTGCCAGGGAAGCCTGCGAGGGGCTCCCGGCCCCCCAAGGCGGGGGCACCCTTGCTGGTTCTCCCCGTGCCTTCGTCTCGGGCTGGGTGGCGGTCCTGTCACCGGCAGGGCTGGTGGTAGGATTGGCCTCGTGGGTCCACGCCGAGAAACCATGCGCGTGGTAAGCAAAGCCACAGCTTGTCTTCAGGCAGCACCTCAAGATGATAGTGTAAAACCCATTTTGGGGGGACCCTGTGGCCTGGAAGCAATGGTGGAAGCACTCAGCTGACCCCTCATACGGGAGATGAATGTTATTTGTGTAAAATTTTGTTTTAAAACCAAGTCTGGCTGCCTTATCTCATCTGAGAGCGATTCGCTGTCATTTCAGGTCAGAGTTAAGGTTACTAAGAACATAAATGACACATTTTCTCTTGCAGACCGCTGAGGTTCCTCTTTTGCACAACAAGCACCCAGAACGAGCAGGAGGATGCTGTAAGTGCCAAGCAAAGCTTTATTCACTTAAAATAGTTTTGCAGTTGGGAATCCCCAGGATTATTTTTTTTTCCAGCATATCTGGAAAACACAAAGCCCTTGGACCTTGCTTGTGCAACCCCAGCTGGTGCCCGTGGCCTCCCTCTCAGCTGCCAGTCTGCAATGACTCTGTTGGGCTGGTCATGCCGTCAGGGCCCAGCTCCTGTCCCAGAGAGCTCGGGTCCTTTCCCTGGGACTGTCACCTCCGTGGGTTTGATGTGCTGCAGTCTCCCCGAGGCAGCTCCCCCTGCACTGGATGGTTGGTGAACGGGGCACAGAGGAGCAGCAAGAAGGGCTGGGGCTGGAGGAAAACAAGCCATTCACACAGATCAGGTACCCTTCTGGAGAGCAGGCAGTGACAAGTGGCAGAAAACGGGCAGACAAGGGGAGCAGAGCAACTGTCCCTGACTCCAAGAACCCTCCTGGCTTCAAAGGGAGGGACAAAATGTGGGGACAAGCGACCTGGCCTGGACATGGACTCTACGCTCAGCGAGGGACGTGCCTGCCTTGCACTGATACGAGGGACCTTCTGCTTTCAAATCCTTTCTGACAGCCGACCCCCTCCTTCCCCATGGTCTGCAGCCTCTCCATCCAGCTCTTGCACTACAGCAATTCATCACGTGAGCCTTATCTAAGCCACACGTAATCTCAGTCCTTTGTCTCTCAGGACAGGGCTTAGAGAACTCCTCAAAGTTAACGAAGCAGGTCCATCCCCTCATTAACTCACGGGGTCTGTCTCCTTTGATTAGGTTGTGCTGACTCTGCTCACACATCAGGCTTGCTGCTCTAGATGCAGGGACACTGGGGCATTTCCAGCTGGGACACAGACAAAAGGAGGAGATAGCAGAGCCTTGGTTACCACAGGAGCAATTCGGGACAAATAATTAGAGGCTTTCATGGCTAATTGGATCTGTGCTGTCAATCCAGGACAGGAGATGCCTTAACCCACACTGCCTGCCTGAGAATGCTAAGCAGGCCATAAATAAACTGCAGCATTGGTCCAAAGCTTATTGGCCTTCGGCTTCCACCCTGTGTGTTCCCTCCCAGCACTGCTACGGCTCGGGCTACCCGGTGGGGGAGTCCAACGCCCTTGCTTTTTTCCATGACCACAGCCTTGCAGCCATGCCAGGACACTTGGAGTCCACCTTGGGTAACTCGGAGACCCTTCAAGCCTGCAGACCTCAGCATGAGGATAGCTTGAACAAGAAGTTACTGTTTACAAACTAAAGTCAAAGGGTAAATGAAGTAGTAGTTAGGAAGAACCAGAGATCAGTATTATCAGGGGCCAGCAAGCCAAAAAGAAGGTGTTTTCAGATGAAGGCTTGAGTTAGAAGTTGAGTTGGAAGTTGGGTCCCTGAAGCACCAAGGCTTCAACCTGCATTTTGTTTTCAGTCACGGGATAAGGCTCCAATCCTCAGGAAGTCTGAAGACTAGACGTGCAGACTAGAAAAGCCACCTTCATGTGTCTGCCAGCCAGCACAAGGACATCCAAACCCTTAAAGCATGCTGGAAGCCTTGACCCTTCCCACTGAGGACCTTCAGCATCCCATCATCTTTAAGAAGGCAGACTTAAAACGGTGCACTGAGGCCCTGAACCCGCACCCTGTCTGCACAGCTGATTGCTGTGCAAGCTCTCAGGTGCTTCCCCCAGGAAACAGAGCAAAGAACAAGGGCTTGTACTGCCTGGGACCACAAACTGCAGATTTTCTCCCTCTGCCACGGGAAATCCAGGTGCAGGATGCATAGAAAGGCAAAGTCACAACAAAGGACAGTCCAACACTCTGGGCCAGGCAAAAATAGATTAACCTACTTGAAAGTAGGACAACGTTGCTAAAGAGTAGGACATCTGGTCACCACAGAAAGAGAACAAAATACGGAGGTGACAGTTTGTCCACGCACACATCTAACCTGACGGGAGACAGCTAAAGCACAGACATGTAGTATGTTCAGGCAAGCAGCTGGGACAAGCGGTCTCCAGTCAAAGCAGAGCTACTCTCAAAGAGAAGATCTGCCTGCGAAGACAGTAGACTTGCTGCTGTCAGTCAGTCTACGTGCCTACCAGAAGCAATACCCTGCCCCCAGGAGCTTGTGGGATATGCATGCCCAAACCTAACAGCTAATCCCTTCTACCTGATCTGCTAAATGTTCAAGAAATGATCACCAAGAGAGAAAATGCAGGAAAATTCCTGATATGCCTGACCGCTGAAGTGCCAGGACAAGTCTAATGCCCGAAAATCACTTCGAGGCTCCCTCCTGCCGAGGCCACCCCTCCACTGTCTTGAGCCCACCTACTCGACTCCTTACTCCTCAGCGCTTTTCCCCCATCCAGGTTTTCAGCCCACCACCCCAGCACTGTTCAGAGAACACATGGTAAAGCAGTGATTGAGGATCGTCACTGAGCTCCTATTAGCATCTTCCAAAGCTCCGCTGCCCGCCCGCCAGCCAGCAGGCTGCAGCTAAGCCGGGTCTTTCAAAAAGAAACAGGAAAGTAATGGCTGCAGATAGGAACTCATCAAAGGAGCCCCTCTGCTGTTTGCGGAGAGGAGCTGATGCCATGCTGCTGGCTGGCTGCTCCGGCCCAGTTTCCTACCGGCCTTGGCAGGACAGGCAGTTTTCTTGGCTTAGGACCTTGTGCTGGAACGGAAACCTGGAGCACCGTGTCTCAGGGCACCATTCAGAATCCCGTTACTTGCTGTTGCTGCTGTAAAAAGAGGCTGTAGGAAATCACTTAGGTCCTGGGTCCCTTTACAGAGAGCCTTAAGAAAGCTCTCCAGAAAAGGTCACCCTCCCTGGTGTGGTTTGTTTTCTTAAACTCAGATTTGCAAAAGCAGTCTGGGTAGCCGTCAACTTAAGTGTGAACCACGGCAGCCCCCTCAGCAGACCCTAGACTGCAGTGAGTGTTTCTGGCCTAACCTGACAGCTGAGCCCACCCTGAAAAAAGCCATGGAGACCGCTTCTTTTAACCTCAAAACCATCAGTCACCCACAACTGCCAGCATTCAGCTGCTCAGCCACTCGGACTGGGCTGGGAGAGTTTGTACACCAGCCTAGGATGAAGCTGAGAGGTGCAGAAAGGTTCCTCTGGCCTTTGCTGGGGCAGTTACAGTGGCTGCTTGCTAGCACTTGTCCTCAAGAAAGGAAAAGCGTTTGGAGGAGGAGGAGTTCCTGCCTTTATGGATGAAGCAGGGCAGACCCAGGCAGGCGGGTGGCCTGTCTGCCCTCTGCTGGAGCCGGTGTCAGGGTCCTGCCCCAGCGGCAGCATCCTGGGATGGTGAGTGGGCGCTGCCGGACGGGAAAAGCCCAGGATTGACAGGAAACACGGGGACCGAAAAGACCAGCATCTGCAGCTGAGGGCTGCCCGGGTCCCGTTCGTGGTGCCAGCAGTGGTGGTGGGACAATGCCTTTGGCCTCACAGCAGCGAAACTGGGTTTTCCAAGGGCAGGGTGCGGGCTGCAGCCAGCTCTGAGCTGCAGGAGCCGGCTGTGGGACACAAGCTGGCTGTTCAGGACCACCCCATCACACACCACCTCTGCCAGCACACGCAACAACCCCAGAACTGCCACCTTCCTCACACAACCCAGGAACTATTTCTCCCCTTTTCCTACCATACTGATGCCAATTTTTGCCAGGCAGAAAGAACAAGAAGTGCTCATTTTGGGACAATGTTTTTTTACTTCAGAGTGTCTTTCATCCTGCACAAAGGCATTTTTAAGGAATAATCTGAAATCCACAATCAAGAACTTCATTCTGAAGATGTGATAAACATCTACCTTTATTTTAATTTATATAAAAAAAAATATTTCAGAAAAGCAATCTAGTTTGTCAAATATTCTGATACCCTTAAGCCTGCCCTCAGCCTCCCCCAAAGCATGTCAACAATGAGGTGAAAGCAGATTCTCATCAAAAAGCAAGGTCTGCTTTCCTCCTGTGAGTACTGCCCAGAGAGACTGACAATGAACTCGAGGCTGAGGGCGTTTAACAGCGAGAGCTTTCTGTCCCACAGAAACAGCGTCCTGTGCTGGCAGCTTTGCCAAGAGGCTACTAACTTAGTTTCCTAAGAAAGGTCTGAAGCCTTCCCAGTGCAATTCTTGTTCATCAGACCAAGCTGACCTACACGTCGGATGGAATGCAGTTGTCCATGTCACACCTTTTTAATTCCACCTTCAGCCCTGCCTCTATGCAGGTAGTTTTGACAGCAAGCCCAGTGCTTCTCACTCATGTCTGAGCACAGGAATGCTGCCTGGAGCCTGGCAGGGATGCCGTTTCCCTTGCTCGTGCCTTATACACCACTGGATGGTGGTGAAAAGGATGTTTCTCCCACCCAGTTGAGCCTGCTCCTTTTCACCTAAAAAAGCTGGAAAGCCACTGGAGGAGGAAGCAGCTGTCTGGGAACATGAGAGCACAAAAATCCTTGCAGCAAACCCTCTACCAGGCCTCAAATCCTACAAAGCCCATACATCAAATCTTCCTCTGAACAACCAGAGAAGCATTGCGGCCCTTTGAGATAGCATGACACCACTTGAGCACAAGCTTAATCCCCCATTACTGCTTCCCAGAGGCTCCCAGGGAAAGACGGGCACCTTCTGACTCAGTGCATCACTTCACACAACGGCATGGGCAGGAGGATGGTGCTCCTGGGGCCGGTGGCACCAGCTGGGGCACTGCTTGGCTTACACAGAGGCGCGTGTGCAAAGCCCTAAACATCTTAGGGAAACAGGGAGGAGGACATTTTGGGGGCCAGATCATCTAAAGTGGTAATTCTATGTACTTGTACGAAGAATTGCATTCAGGTATTTAATCGGACTGGACACAGAGTGTGTCGTGTGAGTTAAGATCCATAATCACAAATCATTAATTCTAAATTAAGCTCTGAACACAGTTTGCATGTTGCCAACTATTCTGACTTGTCTGACCTGATTGTGCCTGTTTGTAGTAAAGGGGTGTGGGGTGAAAGGTGGGACGAATCAGCATCTCGTGATGATTACCACAACACGGCACGTCCCACTGGGTGATTCCAGCTGCTGTCTAGGACTAAGTGGAGGGGCTACTGTCAAGTTAAACCGGAAAAGGAGCATATATTCCATATAAATAGCCCACCCTGCACCCTCCTGCTGCAACAGGAGGTGGCGCAGCCCTGAGACACCGCATCTCTCCTGCACAGACCCGGGAGCATCCCCGCTCCACCGGCAGGAGGGAAGGTCGGGGGGCACTCCCAGACTCCTGGGCCCGCTCCCACTCCCAGAGATGCGTGTGTCGTCCCGCCCGGTGTCCCCCCCAGGCCCTCCCATGCCACGTACCTCCGTTCCCTGGCCGATTCCACATCCCC
>VZRU01001693.1:213774-231040 GCA_013398155.1 Pedionomus torquatus
AGCGTCGGGACCACCCCCTTTCGGCGCTGGGGATGTGACACCCCTCCGAGCCTGGGTCCCGCAGGCTGCTTGTGCCCACCACGGATCTCTTGCGGCAGGGTCTGCACCTTCTTTGGTGCTTCTTTTCGTAAGCGCCTTCTTTTGTGCACCTGCTTTGTAGGGCTTTGGCGGCGGTGGAGGAGCAGTGGCAGGAGACAAGGCAGCACGGTGGGATTTTTGCAGCTCCCCGGTGGGTGGGGAGGGCTCCGGAGAGCTCTGCAACCAACTGAAGCTGCAGTGACCCACGTTGGTGCCCCTCACCCGTTTCCCGGGGACAGGGGAGAGAGGAGGGGGTGTGTGCGGGGCGGGGGGGCGGCACCAGCCCCCTCCCCTCCGGGCAGCAGCTGCCCTCTGCCCCCACGAAGCCTCCACGGGCTGATGGACCAGACGTGTGCTCAGCATCTGCCTTCTGGGCTGGAGCGTTGCTAAGAAACGGGGTCCCCCGGGAGGCTGCGGTGCCAGCCGCTGAGCCCGGCGAGTCGGTAGGAAGGGATGCAGCTGCCGGGGAACCTCTGGATGAGGGGAATGCCGGTGGGGGAGATCACACAAAAGGCTGCAGCAGGGCACTATGACAGACACCCCCACACCTCGCGGGGAAACCTCTGAAGTGGGGAGAAAGGGGTCAAGACCAGGAGGAAGAGCTCAGCATCAGCAGGATGGGGTTAATCCGGAGTGAGGTCTCTGGAGGGTTTCAGGTCAGGAACATGACACTGAAGAGAGATGTTTCTGATAGCAGCCCATTCCCCCTCCTGGGGCCGTGGAGGGGTTCTCAGTTGGCTTGGGGGGTGTGAGCAGCTAGCACGGACAAGCCCCAGGGCAGAGGCTGAGTGGGCAGCCTGGCAAAGGGGAGGGCAGGGGGATGCTGAGGGCAGGGATGTGTGGGCTGGGAGCTGTGCACGGCGGAGGCTGAGCTGCTGCTTGGGTCGCTGCCTGGGATGACAGCATTGGGTTGGGAAATAGTCACTTGGCCTCCTTTGTCTCCCCTCTTTTGCTGTGGTCAAGGAATACACAGGGGATCAGAAACCCGTTGAGAAAGATGGCCAGAGGTGATGCAGAACCCAGCTTCCAGGACTTTTCCCAGTGCAGCTCTCCCAGAGACTGGGCTGGGGCAATGGGGTGTCCCTCTCTGACACATGCTCTGACATTTTGCAGGCTGAGTGTCTGTCCTTCAGTACCACAGCGGGCTTTTTCCCACCTATGTGCAAGTCCTTCTCATGCTTTTCATGGTAACTCACACAAACCAAAAGCTTTCTTTGCTTTTTAGGTGATCGGCATTTCCACTATGTGATTTAAAATGAAAAGAAAAAAAAATAATCGTACTTTGTGAAGTTGGCGACACCAAGGAGGCCCCAGGAGAGAGCAGAAAGAAGCACAGAACATGACACATGGATGGTCCTGTCCCCACATCCCTTGGCACAGCCTCGCTGAGCCTCCCGTGCAGTTGCAGACACCGAGTTTAAAGTCCAGGGCTGCAGTGATGGAGCGTGTTAGGGGGTGGCTGCTCTGAGGTTAACTGGGCTCTCCCAGGCCCTCGCAAGCCTGAGGTGGGAGCCCTGAGCAGGCCTGCAGGCTGCACCATCGGGGGGTTGGTGGTTGCCACAGCCTTGTTTGGTTGCTGGGTCCGAGCTACTGGTGTCACTGGGACAGTGCAGCACGGAGTGGGGCAGCACAGCAGTGGCACAGCCCCTCTGCCACCGAGCCAAACGGACTCCCATGCTCTGCAGGGAATCCGCTCTCTTTGTAGGAGCTTGGTGAAAGGGACACTGCCCAGCATCCTTATTACCCTTGCTCTAACGCAGGTGGATATTGGGCAATCCTCCAAGCAGAGGATCAAACCACCAGAGTCCTTCCCTGATCCATTGAACCTTGATCCCAGATTTTGATGTGGTCACTAGTGGTAATTTGAAACTATGGGCTCCTTTAACATCAAACTGCTCCAGAGTGGTGTCCAGATAAATAAAAAAGCCTTACTCTGCTTGTAATTCATCCCAGGTGATATCTCCTTCCCCTCTTCATTACCCACCAGTCACATGGGCCATGTTTTCCTTTCTCTGGCTGTCCCTCTTCCCCACCTTATTGCCCTGGAAGTATTTGGCATCTTGGAGGGCAAAGTTCCTGGAAACAGGATGGAAAAATCCTGGAAAGGATGTCTTGTTTGCAGAAGTCAGTCATCTTGAACTGAGGCCCAGTCAGGTTAACCATTAGGTTTGAAAGTTTCTTCCAACGGGGGACATCTTCTGAAAGACAGAAGGCTGCTCCTGGCAAAACAAAGGCTGATAGATCAGCATAGGAGCAATGCTTATTTTCCCTAGTTTGATGGGAAACTGAACAGCAGCTCTCTAGTTCAGTGCCTTCAGGAGCCTCTTGCCACCTAGACGGCCTGGGAGATGGCTTTTCTGGTCTGAAAACTCAGGTAATGTGACCTGGCTTTCCCAGGCTGCGAACGTACCCCAGGGGATGCACTAAAGGCCAGAAGGTGCTGTTTGGAGGCAATTCTTCCCTTTCGTGCACTGTTGTAAACCCATGGCACAAGCGTGGGAAGGTCCCAGCCTGACTCTGAGGTTAGTGATCTTGTCCCACCACCCAACACTGGTCCCTGACTTCTGCCCACACTGCCCAGCTCTGACTCACGTTTCCAGTATCACCTTCTCCATAACTCCCATATCCTCTTTCCTAGTTTGTGGGACCCCAGGCACACGTCAGTGAGTGGCACAGCCCTTCTGGGAGGCCCTGAGCGGAGCTAGCCCCACCGCAGCCACTGCATTACCTGCTAGGAGAGCAGCCCCTGGCACATCCAAGATGTGGACCACAGAACGAATCACAGAATGATATGGGGTTGGAAGGGACCTCTGGAGATCATCTAGTCCAACCCCCCTGCCAAAGCAGGTCCTCCTAGAGTAGGCTGCACAGGAAAACCAGGCGGGTTGTGAATGACTTCAGAGGCAGAGGCCCCGCCACCTCTCTGGGCAGCCTGTTCCAGGGCTCTGCTCCCCTCAAAGTGAAGAAGTTCTGCTTCATGTGTAGATAGAACTTCTTAGGTACAAGTTTGTGCCCGTTTCCTCTTGTCCTGTCACTGGGCACCACTGAGAAAAGGCTGACCCCTTCCTCTTGTCACTCACCCTTTAAGTACCTATAAGTGTCGATCAGATCCCCCCTCAAAAATGAACAGTCTGGCTTTCTCTGGAAAAGCACCACTGAACGTGACAACTCTGAGGGACCAAAGAGGTGCTGTCCTGCTTGGACGGGTGGAATGCTCCATGCCCAGACTGTGCTGCACAAGGAATGTACCCAGCTGTCTCCATCACCCCCAGCCTGATTTTAAGAAGCGGGGCATCCCAGTCCCACCCACTTAGAAAAGGGCGCTTCAGGTCTCCCCAGAAAGTGGAGAGGTTCCCTCTTCGCGGAAACACGCACTGAACTGCACTTTGGGGCCGCTCGGTGGCTGCCAGAGACAGCCCTGTTCCTGGGCTCCCTCTCTTTCTGCAGTGACTCTGAGTATATGGCACGCAGGGCCATTTGCCAATGTTTGTGTCTCGACAAACAGTCTGTCAGCATTTTAGTGTATGGCTTCAGCTGGGATCAGCTATGCGTTCTCTCCCCATTAAATGGCAGAGCTGTGTGCAAACACCCTGGCATCAAACCATCTGGGGCACGCTCGGGGCCAACTGCTGATCTCCCGGCAGCATGTGTCGAGCACCCTCCCGCACCGCGGGGTTGGCACTCCTGCCTGCAGAGGTAGCCAGCCCCCACCCTGCCCGCGGGGGTCTCCTCTGCCACCGGTCACCACTCCCACTAGGAACGCTACCTGGATGCCCTTGGCTCCACCCTGGCATGAGCAAGCTGCAGCAGATAGCAGTCCTGGATGAAACAGAGTATTGAACCCAGTGGAAACGCTGGTAACACCTGCTGATAACGCACCAGCCCCCCACTCCCACTAACAGGTTGTCATGGCCCTCATTTCGTGGAACCACTGGGCATTCATCTCCCTCCCGGGCTCACTGGGCAACTGGGACCTCAAGGCTGGGAACGCGACAGACTTTCCCTAAGATCGCACCCTGACAGGGCGCACGGCTGCTGTCGAGCTCAGCGGTAAGACACCTTGGATGCACAGCCTAGATCCTGTCCAGACTCAAAGGCTCTGCGGTTTATTTCTGGCCCAGGGAGCTGCGATTCGGGTACCTTTAATTTCAGCCTGACCTCTGTTATATCCCCCAGCCTCAGCACTTTGCACTGAGAATAGAATCTGGCTTTCTGCCCAGGGTCCCATTCTGCCTTGATGAAGCTGTTACAGGAAAAAAAGCAAACTGGAGGAGTAGATGCATCCCATCTGTCATCAGACGGCGGAGACGGCAGCCCCTTACAGCAATCAAGGGGTTTCTGCGTCAGGCCAGTGGAGCCAAAGGCAGAGCATCCATTTACGCCAGAGCTGAGCTTGACCCCAGTCAGCTGTCAGCACTTCAGTGCACTAGTTCCTCAGTGCTGATCTCTGATGACTTTAAATGGTACCAAGATGGTCTGAGAAGGTTTCCACATCCCTGTTGGACACTGGGAATTGCAGAGTCCTATCTCTGTACAGCACCTAGCATAGCAAGGGCCTTGTCCCTGTTACTTACCACAGGAGGAGGATACCAGCTAAGGCCAATAGTGGAGCCGGTGATTTATTTTACATTTCTGAACCTTCTTTAGCTTGGAGGAGACTGGTTCTGGTTCACCAGGGAGTGGAGAAGTTCAAAACTGCAAGGACAAGTGATAGTCACAATGCCACTGGTGGTACTCGGTGGACAAGTCACCCTTTGTAAGACAGATCTGAAAGCTTCTTTCTGCGATGGCCTTTCCTCCCCTGGAGTTCAGGGAAGTCAGCCCTGGGCACCGGTTCCATGAACATCAGAGAAGGCAGCACTGCTGGCAGACCAGCCGAGCCCACCAGTCCCACCACATCTGCGCTGCCAAGTCTTCCAGGATGTATTCAGCAGGACTTGGAGAAGCTGCTGCCTCCACATACAGCTGGAGAGGGAGCAAGTGACCTTCAGAGGAGTATGCAAGTAGGAACTGATGGCCACAGACTGCAGTGGGATGCATCTCCACTGTGGTTTACACTGTGGATTTGTAGATAATGCTGCTTGAAAGCTGGTGTGACCAAAACCAGGTCTGCACTGGGTCTCAGTGGCTGGGCTGAGCTGCAGATGCCAGCTGCAGATGCCACGGCAGCCACCTCCTTGCTAGGCAGATCCCAGGCTCACGGCTGTTACTGTGGGACACGACCCCAACCTAGAGGCAGGCCTGGGTCTCGTTCAGGAGGTATTGCTGGTGATGTGTTTGGATACAAGCTCCATTTCTCCCCAAAATTACACTGTTTCCTGAGGATACAAGGACAGAGCAGCCAGCAGCACCACGAGGAGAGGCCATGGAGAACTGCAAATTACAAACATGTAATTGCTAAAGATTAGAGTTACATCAATTATTTCACATGTCTGCCACTGAAGGAAATGCATGTTGCACCTGTGATTATGCACCTATCATTGAACTACAGCAAAAAAAAACAAAACCAAACCAACCAAACAAACAAAAAAAACAAAACAAACAAAAAAAACCCCAAAACCATTATTAAAACAGGAGTTAAGAACTGATGCAGAGCAAACACAGGGCAGCCGTGGCCAGCACCTCACCCAGAAGCCTGCCCTGATGGCCACACAGCAGTGCCAAGCCAGGGATTTACCTGGGCAGCCTGTGCCAAGCAGCAGCTGTGGTTTGCCGCCGTGCCTGCTGCTCTCCGGAGCCACAAGCATCCCTAAAAATCCAGTTCCCGGGGCCAGGAGCAGCAGCCCAGCAAGTGGGTGGTGCCCAGCATGTGCTGGGTCCCAGCAGGGGAAGGCAGCGCCGCGAGGATGGACGGAGGACCCTGGGGTGCGTGGGGCAGGAGGTGTCCGTCTGCCCGTCCTGGGGCGCCCCGCAGGTGACACCCAGGTGTGTGCCCCGTGGCAGGGCTCTGCTCACCGGGCCGGGATGGGGCTGCGCTGGGTCTCGGCAGCCTGCGAGGGGGCTGCGCGTTCGTGCCTGGGCGTTCATCAACACGGCAGGATGATCACAGCTCCGCTCCGGAGGAGAATGAGCACCAGGTGTGATGTGCTTACAGGGATGCAGGGATACAGGCATTCTCTACCCCATGGACAGGGAGGGGAGGGGCAGGAACAGGGTCAGGGGGATGGGGAGAGGGGGGGGAGATGATCTGCGTGGGGATAAATCAGTTTGGGATTAGAAAGTGGCACTGGCAACCCGCCATGTGACAGCCAGGCTCGCACAGCCAGAACCCCAGCTGTCAGCCTGGTGGCAGCAATTAAATGAGGTATCGATTGAGGAATTGTTGTCTGCAGGGTTTAAAGATAAGATCGATGTAGACCAAAAGGTTTAGGCTCCGTTTACTAATTAGTCAAGCACGCTTGGGGAGAGAAATCTTTAGAGGCAGCGTGAGCTGGGCTGTGCAGGGGCAGCGCTGTCGCTGTGCCGGGCTACCCTGGAGCCAGCCTTGGCCGCTCCTCAGCCGCCGGTGCCAACGGCTGGGCTGGCAGCGGGGTGCCCAGGCGAGGGGTTTACACCAGCAAGGAGGCAATCAGCTCCGGGGGGTCGGTGGGGGCATGGGAGAGGACCCTTCTCTCTGCGCTGGGGTGAGGAGCCGCCGCTTTTCTCCCAGGGCAGGAGAGTGGGGAAGAGGGTCTGCGTGGGGAGGGGTAAGGCAGGAGGGGAGCTGCTCCCTTTGCATTGCAAATCGCTTGGGAGGGAATTGATCCATTTCTTAAGCTCTGGCATTAGATACCGCCTGAGCACATTTCTCTTCCCACCGCCCCTTGTGCAGAGACACAAAGGAAACAAACGTGGCGCAGACTTTTTCTGGCTCACGTGCTTGTCCTGCCCACGCTCCCCGGAGCTGGATGGGGGAGAGCAAGGCGATGGCTTCACGCCCTCTCTGCTCTGCTCCCAGGACATGGTCAAGCGGGGACAAGCGGGCTGTGGCATTGCCTGGGCGTGGTTTGGGTGGCCTTTGAGGCTGTCTCCCCACTTGCTGCTGTGGGAGGGGGAGCAGTCGGTGCCTTCAAAGCAGAGTGGCTTTTAAGCTGGGTGGTGTCTCCCAGGGGACATCTCAGTGCCAGCCCCGCGTCAGGAAGAGGCGTCGAGGTGGCTCTCCCTTCACAGGGCGGCTGGGGAATTCCTCTTCTCATCTCGGCTTACCGGGAGAATTCAAGCCCAGGAAACAGAGAAGGGTCAGGGACCGTGGCGATGGGTCCCGTGACCCACAGCCGGCCCGGGGGCAGCGCCCCACGGCCACGGCAGCCGTGGGTCACGCATCGCCTCAGACCCCGCCAGGTGATGGGACGCGCCAGAGCGGCCTCAGCCGCATGACCGAGCACGAGCCCCGAGGAAAACCAGCCCCCAGTTCCCCTTCCCTGCGCAGGTCAGTCCGCCCGGTGCCCCCCAAGACAGGGCGGAGGGGAGCGGGGGCTGAAGGAGGTGCAGCACGTCCCGCTGGAAGCCGTGTCCTTCAGCTGGCACTGCCCTCCCTCTGTGCGAGCTCGGTGAGGGCTGTTGGACTCTGCAACCTGACCCAGCCTGCTGTAAAACACAGCGGGACGGGAGGGAGCAGCATCCCAGCAGGCTGAGAAACCGTAGTCACCAGGAGACTGAACGTGCCTCCGGGGGTGGCGGGGATGAAAGGAAGGGATGGAAGAGAAAACAGAGATCAAGGACACTGTGACGCCATGTGGCTGTTCCAGGGTGTCTCATGCTTTCACAGCAGGGCTGGGCAGATTTATAGCTTTGTCTGGAGGGTCTGGAGCCAGCCTCCAGTTACTTCACATTTAGGAGGCAGTTTCCTTTGCCTTTCTTCTTGCTCTGGCTTGTAAAGCTTCGTGTCCCATGCTGGACCAGACCCATGTCCTTGTTCTCTGAATGCAGCATCAGCGCTGGGACAGATGCTGCATCTCTGCCGGTGCAGGACGGAACCCACCAGGGTCAAAGGGATCGTTGTTTTCCTGCTGTTGCTGTACAGCCCCGTGCCACTGCGGTGTCCAGAAACCGTGAATTTAAGAGTCCTTGCCTACGGGAGACATGGACCAGGCAACTGGCCCAGGGCTGCCAAAGCCAGAATGTTCTTCCCGTGTGGATTTCCCTTTTCTTATTCTCCCTCAGCAGTCAGACTGACCACCCTGCCCATGACCACCAGTCTGTGCTAAGAGCAGCAGGACACCCTGTGGTTTCTGTGGGTTGCAGAGCCAGTAAGCCTCCTCCTCTAGACTCCCAGCTCCAAAAGCCACTCCAGCCAATGACACCTCTTGTCACACCATGGCTGTGATGGACGAGCCATGTGAAAAACAGCTCCCCATCTGTTTCTCCAGACCAGCGTGGCTCAGACAGCACATCCAGGATCCTGGCTTGTGATGTGGCTCTGCGTGTTGGGCAGGAGATCACAGCACTGTTTCCCAAATGTTTCCTGGAGAGGTTGCAAGAACACCCAAGCAAGCACGACCCACTTGTCTCCCGGGTCACTTGCCTTCCAGCATCTGCCCCTGCCAAGAGTGAGGTTGGGGGTGGCTGTGATGGCTACCCCAGTGCCACCCTGGCCCCGTCGGCAGTTCTGGGGGGCCCAGAGCTGTCTTCCAGGCCTACTGACCATAGTAAGGCACTTGAGAATTCTCCCCAGGGGAGAAGCAGATAAGGACAAACCCATCTGCAGAGGGATAGAAAAGCCTCCAGAGATGAAAGTAGGTCTCCTAGCAAGTGCACTGGGCCCTCTCCATATCCGATTACCCCAACTGGTCTGTTGGATCAGAGGTGCCCAGATGGTTCACGCTGTAACATTTAGCTTCCCACTTGGCATCAGGCTGTGATCTTCCCTTATCAGAGCCATGCTGTGGTTTAATGCCCAGCCAGGGAGAGAAGTCAGAGTTCCCAGCACATTCCTAGGGGTTGGATGTTACTCCCAGCCAGGAAAACCTGATCTAAACAGATCTCCAGGAACCACAGGGGCATTTATTTTCTGTCTACCATAGGTGAATAAATTCAGTCTGTGCAAGCCGGGGTGTGTTTGCCTGTAGAGAGGAAGGCTTGACCCTTGCAAGGGAAGAAGTAGAAGGTTGGGTCTGGAGAGGGAGGATAACGTTTCTCTCCCACCTTTCTCTGCAGGCAACCTAGTAGGGATGGGGCACAGGAAGGGTGCAGGGGGGTTCCAGGCTGCCAGGGTGCACAGGAGGCACCCCTGCTTCCATGGGTCACCATGAAAAAGGGGACAGCAGGACTATTACCACCTCTCCTCAATTTCTCTTGTGGCGTGAGGATCTGGCAGCAGAGAGAACAAAGAGCAGGCGTTGAGAAATCCGGTCACAGCTTCCCCCTGGGGCTGCTGTGAGGCAACGGGGAGCTGGCAGAGAGAAACCCCAGGAGCAGGAGCAAGGCAGGACTGAACCACCGCCTGTGGCAAGAACATCAGCAGAAGCACAACACGTTCCTCGGCCTCCTCACATGCAGAATCTCTGTGGTCATTCCTCTTTAGCAGAGACATGCAAGACACAGACAGATGAAACACCCCCAGCGACACACAGGAGGCTCCTGTCTGTGCTTAAGCCACGGGGAAGCCTCCATCTTTTCGGCTCAAGGGGGATTTTATTAATATATAAAAGTACCTGGGGGGAGGGTGCAAAGAGGAGAAGGCAGGTCCCGTGACAGGACCCGAGGCAATGGATGCAAACTGAAGCACGGAGGGTTCCCTCTGAACATCAGGAAACGCTTTTTCACTGCAAGGGTGATCGAGCACGGGTTGTCCAGGGAGGTTGTGGAGTTGCCATCCTTGGAAATATTCAAAACCCATCTGGACAATGGCTCTGGGTGGCCTTGGCGGAGCAGAGGAGCTGGGCCAGATGACCTCCAGAGTTCCCTGCCGCCCTCGGACAGTCTGTGATCTTGCTGGACGCTGCATCCTGCTGCTTCTTTCCAAGTCAGAGCCGTGGTTTCTTCCAGCTCCCTCCAACTGACTCACCCAGCTTGGTGACCCACATGCCGATCCGATCTCCCTGCGTCCCTGCCTGTGTGGGGTCAGGCAGGCACAGTCTGTTCTCGCAGACGGGGGATGTTGTCTACCTGCGTGGCTGCAGCCCCGGGGAAGCAGCAGGCTCTGCGTGTGGGCCACAGCCACCACATCCAGGACAATCACCTGCTCCCCCCGTGCCAGGAGGGACACACGGGCTGGGAGCTCCCACTCCTCAGCCCCTCCAGCACTGGTATTGAGGTGGGCCCTGCGAGGGATGTGTTAGAGACAGACTCTGCACAGAAAGCAGGACTGCTCCAGGGACAGCATCCCACGCTGGACCGCTCCTGCCACCCAGGCTTCCCTTCCTCAGATCCAGGTCACTGCCTCTTGCCCTCCCATCATCAGAGATGGTGAATAATTCACTCCCTTCATTTATGTCATTACCTTGAAGGTATTTATAGTGCGTGATCAGTGCCCCTAGAGAATTCCCTCTTCTGAACTCCATAAATTGCATTGTCTCTGTCTGTCCCCCACACTTGCCTGTGCTAATTGTTGCCTTGTGTTTGCTGACCTCTTGCATTTTGTTTGGTTCCTTCCATCCTTAGGTTTTGGGTACAAATGCTTCTCTCAATTTATCCCCAGGCTCTCCACCGGGGCCACCCACCTTTGTGGGCAGCCCCACAAAGGGTACAGAGACAGAGCAGGTACTGTGGGGCTGCAGGGTCAGCTCTCTGCTTGCTGAGCATTGAGTATGTTCTCGGTCACGGGCACATCCCAGGTGGAAGAGAGGCTCAGCCAGAACAGGAGGACGTGTTTCTCTGCAAAGCACGGGCAGCTGTGGCGTATGCAGTGAACTGGTGATACAGGTGCAAACTGAGCAGCTCCTTGCTAACTCCAGATCTGCCCCTACAGCTTTCTAGGAGGGACCTAAGCTGATGTGTGGCTTAGCATGAGGATGGATTTCTCCCAGCACTTTCTGGTTTGGCCCATGCTGCTGTACGGGTGCATGCACTGTAGAGCAGCCTGACCTTCCAGTAGGAACCACGCATCCCCCATGGCAGAACTCTCTCAGAAACAGGCCCAGTAACGGTACCCCAGACTCCCAGGGTCTGGTACCGACGGCTTTCAGCCGTCCCCCATGGCTCAGGAAACACCATGGCAGTGCAGATCACCTCTTAGGAGAAGCCTGGGCTCAGTGGTACCTCCCTGCCCTGGAGATAAGCACCGCAGCCTACGCTGGTGGTGTTTCCTTGGTCAATGCCAGACAGCCCACAGGGCATTGTGTGATGAGAAACAGGACACAAAGGTACCAGGCACGCAGTAGTGCCATGCCTGGTTTCCTCAGTGATGCAGTTAGTTCTTGTCGGCTGTATTAAGTCTTTTTTTCCTGTATCCTTGGCTCTCACCACCACTGGTCTCTCATGGCAGGGAGTCCCATGGACTAGACTTTCAGCAAAAAGCCTGATGCTCCCCAGCTCAATGTTCATGTGGTTACTTTCAGAGTTGCTCAGGGTCACTTCACCCCTCCCATCTCAGGGAGGATCCCGGGCTGAGCTGTGCAGAGTCTGGCAGGTCTGGACACTGCTGGTGGGGCAGGGTCCAAAGCTACCCTCAACTGGGCTCCCACGGAGGCAGCTACTGGTCGCCATGGGGCTCCTGGTGTAGTCACGGTGTCCCAAGGGAGGGGTCTGCCATCGAGAGGGCCACTGAAGCTGGAGAGGAGCTTTCCCATGGGCTTTGTCTGCAATGCACTGGAGACAAAGCTCAGATTAGGGGGAGACTGGGCTGGAGCAGGTCAGGGCAGACACAACAGCCCAGACCCACAGCGTGGGCTGAGCTCGACTTGCCTCTGCTCTAACAGGTACTTGGCTTGCACCAGATGGAGGGGCATCCTGGGGAGCTTCTCTCCTGGAGACAGCGTGCGTGAGTGATGCTGGTCCAGCAGTGCTCCCTTCTCGGAGGTGGCCCCTTGGGGCTGTCCTGCTGCAGGGAGGGGGGAGCATCGCCAGGTGTGTGCAGTTCCCCCAGGCACAGACCAGGCAGCCAGCTCTCTCTGCACAGCTTTGCAGGGACCGGGGATGGAGCGAGGCAGGCTGCGTTGCTGTGTAGATGCTGAACTAGGCCAGCATATGGTGCTGTAGGTCCATGGTATAGCTTGCAAGGCATCATACTGACCCAGGCTACAAGAATTACCAGAAGTCAGCCCAGGAGCACTGGGGAAGGCTGTGGGGGCTGTCTCCTATTTGTCTATTTTTGTGGGAGGGCAGATGTTTAAATTCTAAAAAGTCCTGCCCCCCAAACCCTACTAAGCAAAGGATGAAATGTGGGTAGTGTGTTTCTGTGATAACGCTGCTGTGCTTGGGAGCCTATCCTGGCTGACCGAGCTGGGCTGTGCGTCCCCAGACTGCATCTCCCATGGGGTGCTGGTGCTGAAAAGCCAGTGCACCCAGTCTGTGCCAGCCTGCCCAGACTGTGGGAAATGGTGTGGGCGCAGGCCAGTGGGAGAAGAGATGGGTGCGGTGAGAAATCCCACTTCCTGTGAGGTGCTGCGCAGCATTTCCTGGCTGTTTCTAGTTTTACAGGATTTCTTTCCCAAGGAGAAAAAGGAGTCCCGTTTTCCTGGGCACAGCATGCAGTTTTTGCTCCATTCCACCAATCTACTGAAAAAGAGTTTTGCTGAGCAGTTTTCAGCCAGTCACACCCCGAGGACCACTGTACCGGGCTCTCGTGGGGAAAACCAGCGACCTGCCCTCGCTCCAGCTGCGGTGACAGGAAAATTCTCGTTCTACTGCCATTTATGCTCTTACCCCACAGATACAGATTTTGACAAAAAACTCATCTGACCCCTGTCAACACCCCTTCTGCTTTTACCAGTGCCCAAGGACATAGCATCGGAGAAGCTTGTGTGCCTCAGGGATCACGGTGGCTCCGAGGTGGCTGAGTGAAGGGACCAGCTGCTGGAGGCAGGAATGAAACCGGGCTCCACACCCCCGCAGCTCGATGGCCAACATGAAAGGAGACGCCGAGACGCTGAGCCCTTGCCCATGCTAGGTCCTCAAGGTACAGCCGGGCATCACACCCACTCTGGTACCACCTGAGAGCTTCCCAGGGCAGGGGGCTGCCAGAGCCGCCTCTCATTGCACTCATGCTGGACGAGCGTCTCACCCCAAATGAGGGTCTCACGCCAGGCAGGGACCCCTCACCAGCCCCAGGCCAATGGAATGCACCGGCAAGACCACCCCAACCACCCCTCCTTCCCTTCCTTCCTCCCTCCCACGGTCCACTGGCTTCCCAGCTCACAGCCCTTCCTCCCAGCATCCAGGGCCACTGATGTGAGATTAACCCCGTGCTCCCTGCAGCCTCGCTGTTAGTACAGACCCCCGAGCAGAAACAGCGCAGGGGACGGGTGTTGCATGGGGGTCAGCCTCTTCCAGCAGGCACAGCTGTGGGCAGTGTTGGGGTGACACCTCGGGCTGCAGAGGGCTCTGGAGCAGATCTCTCCGTGATGCCCTGGTCCCAGGACTGCTCCCTGGGCTCGGGGGCTGCCGTCCTCCCCATGGCTGGAAGCTGTGGCTCCTCTCCTGCAGAGGCTGCTCCCTGCATCCTGGGTGGAGAGGGCACCAGAGCTGGCCAAAGCCCTGGCAGCTCAGCTCCGTCGGGTGCTTGGCACTGCACGCAGTGATTTAGGGCTGTGGCTGGAGCTTTCACTGTTTCCCCATCAACGGTGCAAACGCCACGTTTAACGCCGTCCTTTGTGTTTCTCAGGCAGGAAGAGCTATGTGTACAAATAATTAAAGGGAAGGATCGGAGTGATTAGGGCAGATGATTATTGTCAAATTATGATTTATCTCAGAGGGAAATTAGTATCTCCCCTCCCCCAAAGGGCTCAGCCTAGCACGGTGAATGGGCACTGGTTTTTTGATTAATAGATGCCTTTAGAAGGTCACCTACATCCATTGCAGATTAACTCAGTGGGAAAAGTTCTTTCAGTAATTCAAGCTGTTGTTCTCACAAGCTGTCAGCTAGCTGCAAATTGGGAAGGTCCATCCGTTACAGGGCTGCTGGGTTGGAGGGGATCTTTCTTTCCTCCGGACACATGGGCGTGATATATGATGCACAGAGACATGGATGACCGAGAAAACGAGCTGTGGAAAGAAAACAAAAACAGCAGTAAAGGGAAGCGAGGAAGCCGAGCAGGCAGAGCTGGCTCGGGCACCATGGGACCCGGGACTGGGAGGGCAGAGTTCAGCTCGAGGCTGACGTGGGAGCAGCGATCCTAGAGCTGGTGTGCTCGGTGTGGCGGAGGAAGGGTTTAAATTCCCTCCTTTTGCAACCGTCATGAGCTCCTCCTGTTGTGGAGACAGCAACTCATCTTCTGTTTGCTTCATCCACGCCTGTATTTAGCCGTGTTCTTGTAGGAAGCCAGCGTCCCACACAATCTCCCAATCTCCCATGCATTTCTGGCAAAGATCCCTCAGCATCATGGCCTGACTCTTCCATGCTGTGGACAACTCCCGGTTGGCTGGTGAGAAGGAACAGCCACATCAGGGTCTGAGTGCATCTTTTTGGGGAAGGCAGGAGGTGTGGCAAAGTGGAAACAGGATCAGCAGAACCGAGATGAGGAGAGGCTGGCTGGGACTCGCACCATTGTGAAGAGAACAATGCAGCTACATCAGGCCACAAACTTGCAAGCAGTGTCAGAAATGCTCACGCCAGTGCAAGCTCTCTTCATCTTGACTTTCTATAGATGCTCTGTTATATTTCTTTTGGGCTCCATAACCACTGTGCCTAAGAAAGGCTACAGATGGGACCGCTCCTCTTCTCTCATCATGGGAACGTGCAGGTGATCTCACTGAGGTGACGTGGTAGATGGTGACTTTGTGCCATCGGGTTCTGAACACAGACCGAGCCCCACCATCTCTAATTGCGCTGGGAATGAGGTGGTACCGCCTGCCACAATGCCGGGGACACACTTACCCGTTTCTAACTTACATGTTTTCAAGGTGACAGGAGAGCCCCGGTATCCTGCATGTGAAAGTGGACAACAAAGAGATGACAAAGACTCTGTTCTCTGATAAATAACCATGATGATTGTGTTTAGCTTCCTTTTCCCAAATAAATGATATTTCAGCACAGTCATCAAAAATTCCCACTAACAAGTGTTTCTTTTGCATCCGTCTAGCCTTCATCATAAATCTATGCACCAGGCATTAATAATATTTTCAGCAACAGATTGATTGACTAGAACATAGCTTGGTTGTCTCTAAACACTAAGGGGTTCTCAGCTGATTTATCACATACTGAAGTCTGCACATATTTATATATGTGCCATATTCCTTGTTATATACGTACCCCTCCTTTACCCAAGCTTTCTCCAGCAGATCCATTATGGTGGTGTCGTTGACTACCGTAGATTTGGACATCTTGTTGCCAGATCTATAATAGAGGCTTTGCTGGCACTGTACAGAGTTGACAGGGTTTTGATCAATGATATCTCAGGCCAGAAGAAAGAGTTAGATCGGTTTGATTGGTGGGGTTCAGAGGCTTTTATCCAGTTGCCCCTGCACAACGCCCAGTAACATGAAGAGACCCAAGGTAAGTCTTCTGTTAGAGGCATCAAGAGGTTGCTGGTTTGGTTGATTTTAATGCAAGGCTTTGGATATTCTGGAGGCTTGAGGGTATGTGAGAATCTTGCCTTGATATATTGGTATTTAAGTTAGTTTGAGACTTGCAAGGAAAAGCTTAATCCTGTGGGTGACACTCTTCATGGGGCTTCAGGCTGGAGAAGAAATAAAAACATCTTCTGTTGTGGCTTTCTAAAGCCGTCTACATGTAGGTTTTGAGGGACTGGCCACAGAGTGTATCTTCTCTGGAACGAAGAGGTAACTCTGGAGTTGGTCCCTATATCTATCACACCCTCCTGACAGGGCACATCAAAATGGAAGAGGAAAGAGAAGCAGGACAGTGCTGTACCAAAACAAGGGCCAGTTTGTTTTGTATAGCCAGATTCCCTGTGTTGGATCTCCGTGACAGCATCAGGCATCAGGGGGGCTTAAGAAAGTCTGTGGCAGTGAAACTCCTGCCTTCAGCACATCCTGCAGTCTGATTTTTGCTTCATGTGGAAAGGATACTGGTGAGCTGGTGGGAGGAGAGGATTTCGACTGGCTGCCTTGAGAGCAAAGCACCAGCTGGAAGGGACACTGACACGGGCATGGCATCCTCAAGACGCTGTGTCCCTACCCGCAGGAAGAAGAGGCAGCTGGAGGAGAGGTCAGGTTCAGTATTTTATTTTTACCCCTTTAATATCCTTTGCTCCCTTGGTAGATGCTGGGGGGACCTGCTGGTAAACTGCTATGCCCAGCTCTGGTGGGGAAGCATCCACTTGTGTGTGTACCATTATAGTGATCACTGGTGTGATTGACTGGCTGTCTAATGGGTTGTTACAGCACTGCAGAGTCTGTCTTGCTCTACAGGTTAACTGTGAGGAGCTGGGGAGATGAAGCAACACTCCTCTAAATTGGGCTGTGCATTGGGAGCAGCAAGAAGGATCTCAAAAAAACACCCTACCCTTTGCAAAATTTTCTTTTATGGTCTTTCACAAGGGAAGCCACAAACAAGCAGATGAGATGGCAGGAGTCAAAAGGGAGTTTTCAGGTGGGTTTTTTTTTTTTCTTCCTTTCTTTAGATGGCCTGAGATGTCCGAAGCAGGTTTACTGTGTCTGGAGCTTGTGAAAGCACAAATATACCCTGCCTTTGCCTTGCTGTCCTTTCCATGCTGCAAGGAAACCAGTGACTACGGCCTTTGCACCTCTGCACTTGAAGGCAGGGTCTGTGGCAAAGTGACACATCTCTGCAGAAGCCCCATGCTGGTCTACCCCACCCACAGACCTGATCCATCTATTTAAGACCACAGACATTCCGCACCAGGTACATAAATCTACTATCGTATGATATGAATCACAAAGGCTTGCTATCTATTCCTAATGTGCACTCTTGTCCTCCGAAGATTCATGGATGTCACCAAGACAAAAGCTCCTGGCTGGGTTTCTGTGCCCTTGGCTACAAAATCATCTCTCAGCAGATGTATTGTCACAGTGTGCCTGGCTCATGGCATCAGTTGCTGTGCTAAACCACGGCACAATGCCCCAGCAGATGCAGGTACAGCAGTGTGGACCTTCCCTTCCCTTCCCTTCCCTTCCCTTCCCTTCCCTT
>VZRU01001693.1:231144-242053 GCA_013398155.1 Pedionomus torquatus
CCTCGTGATGGGAAGGACTTGGATGCTGGAGGACAGGGGAGTTTTAGTTTCAGGATTGGTTTTGAAGAACAGCCCCCTGAACTCTCTCCCGCAGCATGTGGCCAAGGGCAGCCCTTCCCGGAGAAGGCAGAAGGGATGCTGGAGGATCCTGCCCTGAGCCTGGAAGCAGCCTGGAGAAGGCAGAAGGGATGCTGGGGGATCCTGCCCTGAGCCTGGAAGCAGCCCGCCTCTGGGTGGCCCCTGGAGGGACATGGAGGACCACACAGCTCCCGCTGTCGATGCCATGCGTGGCAGGAGCACACTTGCCGTTTGTTCTGGCTTTCAAAACAGCAGGCTTTTGATTCCCTTGGTAGAGCTCATCTGCGCTTCTTTCTGGCCTCCTCCTTTCTCTGTGCCAACCACGTGCCCCCCAGCCCGTGGGCTCTGCTGTCAGCGTTGGCTGCTGGTTCCACTGGCCTCAGCTTATTGCGTCTGTTTTGATTTGCTGGGTCTTGCATTCAGCCATCCGTTCAGCTTTTATTGTACGTTTCTAAGCGTCGGCTCCGGGTGGTCATCGTCGGCTCCTTTCACTCCAGCCCGTGCACCAGCTGCATATTAATTGCTCTCCTTTCTCCTCGCACTTGCTCCCTCCCCATCTCGCCGTATGACATTCGTGGTTTGCAAACTTTGTGTGAACACATTGCGATCCAAGCCGGGCTCTTCTCCGGGTGAAGGTGTGAGGAGGGCTTGGCACAACACCTCTCGCAGAGAGACTGGAGAGCTGAGGATTACACCAGAGGCAAATCTGTCCCCTCTCCTGCAAATCTGCACTGGGAAAGCCTTCCTTCAATCACTCCGTCCGTCTGCCGCTCCGTGGCAGATTATTCACCCTTGTCTACTGCCTGATGCTTTGTCTGGTCCGACTCGTGTCCTGGGCTCTGATTCTCTCCAGCTGATCGTTACCGTGACAAGTCAATACCAGCTTCTCGACGTTCTCCCTGATGTGAAGCCTAAGGGTCCCTTTCCCTGGTGCCCCTGTGGTGCTGCCTAGTGCCAAGTAGAATTTCCACTTCTTAGCACAAGTGGTTGCATTGAGGGGGTGAAAAAATAGATATTCACTCTCACGTGTGTGAACGGGCTCCTTCCACCTGGCCTCGCACTGCTCCTCCGGGCTACAGCCCTAGATGTGCCCCTTTGGAGACCAGGCTGTCTTGAATCACGAGCCTGCCCTGGCTCTGAAGTATTGTGTTGGTTAATGACTGATGATAATGTCTCTGTATCTAAGCTTGTAGCCTGGCTATCCATCTTTAAATTTCAAAATCTTTCCTCCTCAGCCATTACCTCCACCCCCATAATCATTTCTGTTGCTCTTCTCTGAATTCCCTCTCATTTGTCCTTGTTTGAAGGCAGAGCACAATCAACCCGGCTGGTCAGGGAGCCAGAGTAGAGGCTGGGGTGCAAGCGGGGTCCACCCCCACTCCTTGGCCCTCAGCTGGCCTGATGTCAAGAAGGCTCATCGACACGGGTGGATCTGGGCTGCCATCCGACAGCCCATCCCGTTGTGGTAACCTCAGCTGACCTGGGAAGAAAGGTATTTCTCCAAAGCTTTATGAGGCCAGAGGCTGTGGGCTAAGAAATTACTCCAGCATTTAACCTGCCTTTGCCTGTACGTGCTCGCCTTCCCCCAAAAAATCATTGCACAGAAATGGCTCGGTGTTTTTCCAAGGTCTGCCTGCGCACAGGAACCCTTAGCAGAGGGTTCACCTGAGCTCAGCGAGACAGAAAATGGCACAGTCTGCCAGACTGACACAGGGAATAAAACCTGCAGAAGACGCAGGCTCTGGGGAGGTCTCTAGTCCAGCCATCTGCTTGAAGCAGGACGGTTGTCAGTCAGATGTGGCTTTGCTGGGACAGATCTTGAAAATCCTGCATCTCTGTGACCTGACCTAGGGCCACACCACCCACCCGGGGAAGAAATTATTTCTAATGTCCAATCTGAAGATTCCACCCATAGCCATTGCCTCTTGCTGTCTCACCCACCGCTATTGAGACCTTGTGGGTTAATCACGCTGGCCTGTGCTCCAGGGAAATAATTTTCTGTCTTAAGGTGAAATAAAGCTAGACTGACTCCCCAGCACGTAAAGAAACGCCTCCTTCTGCCCATATCTAACCCCACGTGATGCCTCTGAGCCAGCTGTGGTTTCAGCCTGGTTTCGTACCTGCCGCTGCAGGCAGGGCTGCTGCAGGCGGTGGCATTGCTCTCACGGCCAGGCGGGGCCCCGCAGCTCCCCTAACCCCCACATTTTTCTTTGCCTGGAAGAAGACTGACACTTTTTCATCACAGCAAGAGAACCGTGGTATCCAAGTTAAGCACAGGCTGTAGTGCTTGAAGTCTGAGCAAGGAGCTTTCTTCAGCAGAGGGGGGTTGTCACAGGGGTAGGGAATTCCTCATCTGTCCTTGATTTCATTTGCAAGCACTTTCTGTTCCGTGTCCTCACCTCTGTTCTTTTGATGGACACCAGCAGGACAAGTAGATCACAACTCAAGCCCCAGTTAGGGGAGCTGGTCAAAACGTTTGATATGAATTTATTTAAATGGGAAGACTGACACTTTTTAATAAATAGGTGGAAGTTGGCAATAATTCAATTTGTCAATGGCCACTTTCTGCAGAGTCACCAGTATTCACTTTTTTTCACAAACCGTATTTAAACAGAATGCTTTTGATCAATGACAAATTTTGAATAATTTTCAAGAGGGTTTCAGAAAAAATAGACAATGTGTTCGCAGACAAAAATCAGGTATTTTGCAAACTTTGAGCGAAACCTTTGCAACTTAAGAGTGGTCACGGGGAACCATTCTAACCAGCGTTCAACTCAGGGAAGCTGATTTGAAGAAGCTACTGAATTCCTTGTGAACGTCACTGAAAGAGCCCCCAGTTCAACCCAGCACCTCTGGGCAGGGATGATCTTGTGCCTGCCGATAGGTAAGAACGTGTGGGTATTTTCTTGGTCTCCCCAGCTTCAATTAATGACTACTAGCACATGGCTTCAATTATCCAGCACCAAGAAGCTTCTGGCCTGCTTTTCCCATGGACAAGGAGGCCCAGTGGGAGGGGGAATTTTGGTGTGTGTTACTACAAGCACAGGGGACGTGTCTGGAGCCACTTCTGTCTGTACGTGCATGCCCAGCCACAAACAGTAAGTTCCTCTCCTACACTTCACTCTGTTCTGAATGAACGACCTTTGTCAATTCCAGCCCCGTGAGGTCAGGCATCTTAATCTCTCAACTTTTAAAATGAATTAGCTGTATCCTTCAGTGCCTCTTGAGGTGCCTGGGGTAATGCCATTTGCAGAACCTCCTGCCCTTGGTCCCACCAACATCAAAACTCTTCCATAACTTCGATATTGATAACTATCAATAACTTCGATATCTTGCTTAGCAGCTGCATGACTTTTTGACAGTTTCTTCCCAGATACAGATAAACCGGGCAGGACTCAAGCGGCCCTGCCATATTGTCAGGTCCTGCCAGGAGCAATGTTCTTACCGCTGCCTTTTGGATCCTCTCCCCTTCAATGCTTGAGTGTATCTTATTTCTGCAGTCAGGGAACGGCTCCTGACTGCCTGGCTGGGGAGACTGTCAGTGTAGGCTTTTTCTGACAGTTTCCCAATGCCCATAGTGAGACCCCACTGAAACTTTTCTCTGAGACACTGACACGTGAAAACCGATACCTTTTGCAGCATCTTCCCTTATTATGTTGCCCTGTAGCAGTGAAAAGCAAGTCAATCGGTGACACGTAAAACAAAAGACAATGACCACAAGTTGTCCTTGAGACATGCTGGTTGGAAAATATCTTCTCCATGTGGGTGCTTCTCCCCCAGGACGGGTCACCAGGGAAGTGGTGCTTTGAAGAAGCAGTTAGAACAAACCACAGCTAAACTGGCATGGCATTGGCCAGCTCTCCCCAGACCAGACTAGGAATCTTCAGAGGTCCCATCCCATCCACAATATTTTGTGTCTGTGGTGGGTGTGGGTGGAGAAGACACTGGGCTTTTTTAGGCTTTTAGTTATTGTTTTCAGTAACAAAACTTGGATGCCCCCTTTTCCTTTATTATCTCATTAACTTGGTCCACTCTTTGAGTTCAGCTTTTGCAAAAGACTCATTTGTATAAAACGCAAAATGTAGGAATTACATAGATAATTGATAGATTTACCCTGATTTAGATAATTTGATAGATTTACCCTGATTTAGGCATGTGTCAGTCAACTTAAAAGTGTGGGAGAATGTCTCAACACTGGGCCCCAAAAATGTGCTGGTCCCCCACTCAGACCAAGCTTGACTCGGAAAGGGCACTGCAGCATCTCTGGATGTCAAGGGTAGAAACCCTTCAAGAAGCCTTAAGCTACTGGATTCACACCAAATAAACTTGTTGCCCCTGCCCTCTTGAGTGAAAGGTGGCACAAGAGCCAGGCCGGGGATAGAGACGGCGTGGGGCAGCTCGTGGGGGCAGAGGGGCACCAGCCCATCCCACACACCACAAAGCCAGGAGTTATCCCATAGCTCAGAACCTGATGTCTGAGCTCCCTTTACAGCCAGAGAAACGGCTGCTAAGTGTTTTCTTCTGCCTGGGCCAAACTGGTCTCTGAGATGAAAGGTCTCCTTTCCTTATCAGATCAGTCAGGCAGCAGGCTTAGTTTTCTAAAGTCAGGAGAGATCCACATGGTCAGGGATCAGCAAGACTCCCCAGCTGTTTGGGAAAGACCAAGATGTGATCTTTCTTTGACAATGACATTGCCCACTGGAGAGTGGGTAGATTTGGATGGTGACTACTTCTCCCAGCTTCCCTGGGAACTCTGGTTACATCTTACCAAAGACCAGTAGTTGTGCACAGCATTGCAAATTCACCTCCCACCCAGCAGTCCCTTTGTGGTGTCCCCTCTCCTCTGCTGGCAGTTCAAGGAGTCCTCCTGCTCCCTGATGACTCATATGTCTCTCTGGAGGTGTCTGCAGCAAGACATGTCAGCTCTGAGGTCCAAGTTTCCTTAGGGACAGCAGGAGATGAGAGAATGCAGCGACTGTTTTATTTCTGGTGTACATCCCCCTCACCAATATGTAGTGTGTCCTGATCCTCTGTGCTCAGAGTTTTATTTGCTGAGATGCTGTAAAAAATACTGTGAGAAAAGTCCAGCTCCTGCCTGGAAAGCAACTGTGCAAAAATGGCATCTTCTTACTCAAACCACCAGCTCCCTTGTGCATCAGTCTGAACGTGGCTGATGTAGTAGTGACAGGTACAACGCCTTGCTGCTTTTCGTGACTGCAGGGGAAGGAGCTGGGAGGATGCATTTTTCTCATGAATCATCCAAAAGGACCACCTGCCCTTAGCACACCTGCAGACCCTGGTGAAGGCCATGGAGCAGCCTTAAGTACAGAGAAGTGACTGGGACTTTTTCCTCTTGCGCACATCCTTTCCCTTTGCTCCCACCCTGAGTAAGCAGGAGTGATAACAGGGATGGTGAGGTGGAGCAGGGCGGTGAGGATGTGGGCTGGGACATCCTTGGTGGGACTGGCCCTGACTGGTTCACTGATGCACAAAGGCCATGAGGGCAAGCCTTCCTCCACAGCAGATCCAACAGTGCAAGGAAGAGAAAGAGGAAGGGGAAGGGGAAGGGGAAGGGGAATGTCTTTCTGCCCTTCAACTACACAAAGCCTAGTCCTTCCTTTGTACAGGCCTGGAGAAAGGAAAGACTCTTTACTGTATTTTATATTTTCTTATATGGCCATTAAGAGATGATCACCATGGGTTGGTCCCAGCACAGAAGCCGTGGCTCCCCTCCAGTAAGGGGTTCTCCATGAGTGTGAGTGTTCTTTCGAGCCATCTGAGCTAAGGAATGAAGAAGAACAGTAGCTCTTCAGTAAACTGTGGGGAAGCATGGTCAGGAAGCATCTGCATTCAGCTGGAAATGTCTCCAAGAGACCAGGAGAAAGATAGCCAGTCCTGTAATCAGACAAATATGTGATATCTACAACTGTTGAGGTTACGTATTTTCAACTCTGCATCATAAAACAGCATCTGCAGGAAAATGACACGACTAGAACTTTATAGAAAGACTACAGGGCAAAGGGCTGAGCAGGTGCTCAGCGAAGCCAGCTTTTATCCCAGAAAACCTCTCGTACTGGTGGTACAAGTGATGGAAAAAATCTGAATCTCAGTTTTCTGCTGAGCTGATGGGCTGGAAAAACATCTGTTAGCTTTAGGCTGCATGCATTTGATGTGGGATCCTTGCAAACAGAAAGTGGGAGCCACCTTGGGTGAGAGCAGCTGTGAGAGTTCACAGCTCTGAAGTGGCAGGAGAGTGGCAGGAGAGTGGCAAGAGAAAGACAATGGTTTTGAGAGAAATCTCCTACAGCCTCGGAGGATGAAGAGGTGAGCTCCCAGGGGGCTAAGGAGGACAGAGACGAGGGCTGCTGACAGCTCCTTACAGAAATGATCTGAAGGATACAGGGACAAAGTAAGGCAAGAAAACGCGGCAAATAACCAAAGCAGCTGAATTCAAGAAGAAAAAGAGGGGAAAAAATAAGCTGAATAACTACAGCTGAGTAACAGATAAAAGAAGAATATGAAAGCATGGGTCAAACTCGGGGAGGCTGAGGCTCAAAATGAGTTGCAGCCAGCCAGGGTACCGGACAGCAAAGTCTCTCTTGCCTGCCTGGGCACATGGCCCTCGCTGAGAAGCCCTTGTGGGTGAGGGCACCGTCCCAGGCTGTATTCCAGGCTGCTGGCTGGATGCAGGGAGAGGACTTGTCAGCCACCCCTACCAACACAGGGTCAATAGTGCCACTGGCTAAGTGGCACCGGTCACTTAGTCAGTATTGACCACACTGGTCAGCGGTGCCAGAGCTGTCTCAGGACTCTGAGGCTGAGAAGGACCCTGCTCGGTGCAGATCTGCGTCGTGGAATCCAGCGCAGGAGCTGTAGCGCAAGGCAAGGTCTGCCTAAGGCTATGCAGCACACCACCTGGAAGCGGCTCTGCTAAAACCTGACTCAGTCCCCATCTGGACGCTTGGAAATGAGTTTTGGTGGGTGAGACTGGCTGATTGCTGAACGCTTGTGCAGAGATGTGTGTAAGTCACTGCCGACCCAAAAAGCTGGCAGGAGACTCGCAGTGATGCTCCCTTCTGGCTCTGCTTGTGCCTCTTTCTGTTTAGTTCAGGATTATGGAGATAAGTCCTATTTTATATGAAATAAGGAGATCCGAACCATATGTCATGCAGTTCACATCACATCTTGTGGCACAGATCTGCAGGAAAACTTCCACAAGTCTTAAACCGTACCCAGGTGGAGGTTACAATGTGTGGAAGAGGCAGCTCAAAGATAAACAAGGGCAGAGGAGAGAAGACACAACACCTAGAGAGCCAGCACCGAGCGACTCTACACAGCCCTTCTCCCCCCCCGATGTCCCCACATCGCCACCAGGCACTGGGACACGAGCACTGCCAGCTTCTGCTGTGGGCACTGGGAAAAGGAGTCACAGGGAAGGCAAATGACTCAACTATTCTTTAGGACGTTGCAATGGAATGGAGCTCTCCTGGTCTCCTACATCAGAGGGTAGCACACTCCAGCCACTTTCTCTTCCCCCCAGCCTCAGGCTGTCGGTCCCTTTGGAGGGGAAGGTGATCTTGATGGACCTATTTCTGCATGTGGCACCTTTAAATCCCTGTGAAGCTTTTGTCCAGGGCAGACAGGGAGCGGTGCCCCCGGCGCAGTTCTGCTTTGTGAGCTACAGCTTTGTGGGTGCACTGGCTCGGGCTGGGATGAAGTTAATTTTCCTCGCAGCAGCCCGTATGGTGCCGTGTCATGGATTTGCAACTAAAAAAGTGTTGATAACGCACTGGCTATTTTTAAGCAGCAGTTGCACTGTGTTGAGGATTTCGCTGTTTCTCATCCTGCCTACAGGCATGGGGTGGGACAGGGGCTGGGAAGGGACAGAGCCAGCACAGCTGACCCCAGCCGAGCAAAGCGATATTCGTACCATATGATGCCAGCAATAAAATCTCAGGGGAAGGAGGATGAAGCAGGGATGTTTCTAGTTATGGTGTTTGTCTCTCCAAGTAACCGTTACGTGTACCGTGGCCTTGGTCCTCCAGGAAGCAGTTGGGCATCTGCCTGCCAATGGGAATGGATTCCTGATTTCCCTTCGCCCGTGCACAGCTTTGTCTCCTTCTTAGACTGTGTTTACCTCGGCCACAAACTCCCTCACTTTTGCTCTTCCTTGTGGATGGAGCAGGCCAGCAGCTGCCTGGGCGCTTAGATGCTGGCTAGGGCCAGCCCACCACAGTGGGCCTGCAGGCTGTAAAAGCATCCTTACACACCGGGACCGCAGCGAGTGCTGTCACACCTCTTTTGGAGATGGGGAGGTACGGGGTGATGAGCAGAGGCAGAGCAACAAGGGAAGACCCTCAGGTCTCTGTTAGACTCTTGAACCCCCAAGTACACACCGAGTTCCAGCAGCCCATGAAGGTATCGTTTGCATCAATACCATGTGTTTACGTAACTCCTCTCAGTTCCTAAGAGCCTGAGAGCTATTGAGCTGTTGCAGCTTCCAATAGCATCAGGGACGGCCATGACGAGGGGTATGCATTTCTCCAGGATGGCCCTGGAAACTGTTTTGACACGAAGACACAGATCCCCTGTTGTTGCCTCTTCAGAAATCACCCCGGGCCTTCTTTACCCTCCTCCCCACAGAACAATGATAACGGAAAATAAGAGCAAATGGTGTGTTACCTGAGAACATGACTTGCCCAAAGTCACCAACGCACGGACTTTTGGGTTATGGATTTTCCCATGCAAAGTCCCATTGATTTCCTATGGGTCAATGGAAGGAAGCCAAGCGTGGAAGAAAAACTCCAGAGAATGATTTATCAGCCTTTGTCGCTCAAACAATATCTCCCTGTATGAGCATCTTCTTTGTGGACGATTTGTTCAGCTCTAATCCAGCGACAGTGCCCGTCTGCTTTTACGTGTACCTGGGGAGCGCAGTTCCCTCATAGGCAGTAGGAACCTGAAGTTTCTAAGTACCTCAAGACCTGCTCTGGGAATGGGAAAGGGTTTTGTTTTCTAGCTTTTGTGATGTGTTGCAGCTGCCCACTGACTTTTTTGTTTCCATCCTTGGCTCGCAGAAGAATTTCATCACCACACTCTTTATCATGGAAACATGTCATTCAGTGGCATCCGTACATACTGTTCACATCAAATCAGAAGGTTGGCTCGGAACCCCTGTGGAGATGGGACCTTTCCAACTGAACCTGCCTCCATAGGTTTGCTGCCGGGCTGAATGCAAAGCCAGAAGGAGACCGTTTTTTTTCAGACAGGTTTTCAGAGACGACAGAAGATGCATGGAAGCTTCCCAAGAACCGCCTACCCCATGAGATGTTCACCATTCAGGATGTTGGCAAACTTGTCAGATCAGAAGGTTTTGCAAGACGCCAGCCGCTCAGGGCCAGAAGTGTTCGTGAAGTTTTGGGGACTGTCAGATTTTCACTGAAGAGCTACCTGAGCCAGCCGTATGGCCGAACACCAAGCGCTGAACTGAATCTAGGTCTTCCTCAGGATCTGACGCCCGCTGCTCTCTTTCCCTGCTCGGGATTTGGAAAGCCAGGCCTGGAACAGGATGTGATTTGCTCATGTTGGTCTGCGTGATGCCAGCTGAGGCTACTGGCAAATTCTGCTCACTGAAAAATTATCTCATGTAGATGAGGGTCAGATGATTAACTTTGATGGATCTTGCCACAGCTGAAATTGCTGCCAGTGCTAGGTATGAGAAGGAAACATTGGCAGAGCTGTCTCCCTGACATGGGAAGGATCTCTTTTTCTCCTGGAAAGTAAAGCAGGGGTGCTATAGCAGCTTTAGCTGGACTCCTCAGTGATGAGAGAGCAGCGTTTTGTTTCTGTGCTGCTTGCCTCTCCTTCTGAAGCACCTACACAAATGAAGTATTCTGCCTGGGGAAAGCGGCCCTGGGCAGGAGACTTTCATCTGGAATAAAGAGGACAGTGGATGCCATTTCACGATGGATCCACCAGCTGCCGTGTATGAGGTGAGGGCAGTGGGGATTGCTGCATGCGATCATGTTCTTTTCAGCTAGCCTGCCCCCCAAAAAGTACCCCGGCAGAGGAACTCCCCCCGGGGCTGATATCAGCAGTGAAGGATTGATAAGGCAAGGGGATGCGCCTCGTCTGCCAGACCCCAAAGCCCACACCTGTCACCAGCTCTGTAGAGGCGTGGGGGTCCTTTGGGAGCCCAGAACCAGGGTAGCTGCGTGTGTTTGCTTGGTTAAGCTGGCAAGCCTCTACGGTTGCCCCGGGTGGGGTTTGAGGAGGGTGAAGGGGGCTTCCTGGCTGTTATCAAGTCATGTCTGAAACACGTGAACTGGAGAGGTGAAGGAAAAGATGTGCAAGACAACCAGATCGATGCCCAGTACTCTGCAGTGGCTGCGGTCTTCCCACTGTGCAGACCTGTGGGAGCCTACGCCGTCTCCAGGATGCTTGAACTGCAGCCACACGAGGGCTGCTGGCTGTCCTGCAGCAGCGAGTCTTGGCTCATCGTGACTATCAGGAGCGCTGCCCCGAAGGGCTTCAGCTGACAACAAGTTTCGGGAGGGCAGCTGCACGCAGTGATACCAGCAGCAGGTGTTACAGGGCCCTGTAGAAAGTCCTGATCATAGAATCATAGAATCCTCCAGGCTGGAAGGGACCTCCCAAGGCCATCCAGTCCCACCTCCCCGCAGTCGCAGGGACACCCCCAACTAGCCCAGGTTGCCCAGGGCCTCATCCAGCCTCACCTGGAATATCTCCAGGGAAGGGGCCTCAACCACCTCCCTGGGCAACCTGCTCCAGTGTTCCACCACCCTCAGAGAAAAGAAATTTTTCCTAATAT
>VZRU01001693.1:242131-280097 GCA_013398155.1 Pedionomus torquatus
GGGGTCTCACCAGAGCAGAGCAAAGCGGCAGAATCCCCTCTCTTGCTCTGCTGGTGACACATCTTTTGATGGAGCCCAGGATGAGATTGGCCTTCTGGGCTGCAAGTGCTCACTGCCTGCTCATGTCCAGCCTCTCCTCCATCTCCACCCCCAGGTCCCTTTCCTCAGTGCTGCTTTCCAGTACCTCGTCCCCCAGTCTGTACTGGGAGTGAGGATTACTCCGGCCCAGGTGCAGAACCTGCACTTGCTCTTGTCGAACCTCATGAGGTTCATCTGGGCCCACCTCTCCATGCTATCCAGGTCCCTCTGGATAATGGGTTGGATGCTTGGAGAAGGGGCAGAGGTGGGCAGACCTGTTTGTAGGACCTGGAGAAGAGCAGAGCAGGTCTAGGGGAGCAGGGAGAGGCAGCAGGTATTAGCTGTAGCCAAGCGCAGCTGGGCTCTCACGGCTTTTTGTTAAACATCAACCACTTTTTGTGATGACACCAATCAAATTTCCAGCCGGTTGTCTCACTCGGGGGACCCAAAGCAAGAGCAGACAGACAGATGAATCAACTATAGATTTGCCTGTTGCCAGTAGATTTCCGTGTTTCCAAGAACGAGCTAAAAGCTTAGTTCATTTGCTGAACAGAGGGATGCTCTACCAGATTGTCTGCGGTTGGAAGTAGACTCATCCAAAACTTCTAGGCCGGGCGTCCTTCAAAAACCCGTGCTTTACTTCAACCTGAAGTTTACTGAGCACCACATGAGATCATCAGGGTGAGATTTTTGTGCCCTGTTATGCAAGAAGTCGGATGAGACAAGGAAAACCATCTCCCCAGTGGTGTATGCAGCTTTACAAACTGTGGCTTTACCTTTGAAAAACAACTGTGGGCTTTTCAAAGCAGAATGGAAAGCTAATCTGCTAGTGTGCTAATTTCTAATAGATGCATTCTTTGTGGAAGCAGCGTCCTGTCCAGAGCCTCTGCTATAACTATTACAACCAAACCATCTAGATAAGGAGAGAGATTCATGGAGCAACCACCCATCCCCAAGTTCATGTGCCAGAAACTCATGGATATTGAAAATGGTAGGACACTGCTGCACAAATATCCCCGCTAGTAACCAATCTGTCAGGAAAGAAAGGGCGACCTGCTGAAATCGAGTCAGAGGCAGGCAGAGACAAGCCACTGACGGTGTCACCAGCAGTGATGAGAGACAGTCGTCCAGAAATTAAAACCGTGCTTAACTTGGGAGAATGGCACACAAAGGACTTGGAGGAAGTTGACGAGAAAGAGACGAATAGTCCACAATTTGTAAACAAAAATCATATAGGACGGGAGAGTGTTGCACAAAGAACAGGGAGGCATGAATACAATGAGTGCTGCTCAGTCCTAAAGATAACTGATAGAGATATATTTCCATCAGCCACAGAGGTGTGCCTGCATCCCAACTGAATGAGGCGCCTTCCTTCTCATCTTCCTCTGGCTTTTCTCCTGTTTCTGGTCTTCACTTATGACAGCATGGCAACATGGACCAGGAATAATCTTTCTCTAGTTTTGGGAAGAATCTGTCCTTGTTAAGCATGCGTGAAGCAAACACAAATGCATGTGATTGCTCTGTCCCGAGCTGCTGCCCCTGCTCCATCCAGAGCAATGAAGCACAGGGGCTCAGGCGAAGTGGAAAAGGCTGGAGGAGGGAGGAAAGGAAGGGAAGGAGACAGAGGCTGTGTCCATTTCAGTAAGCTCTGGACTATCCTTGTTTCTTGATAACAACATTGGTCTGTCTGAATGGGTCCATCTTGAACACGCACGATGGACGACGGAGAATGATGGACAAGAGGTGAGAGGCGCTCCTGATGATGGTTTGAGAATGAACAAGGCACCAACCGCCAGAGAGCTGTGCTTTTTCCAACATCCCACTCTGCTGAGAGGATGCAACCGGAGGAATATCCAGGCAGTGTCTTACATCATCTGGACACCCACTACGGAGACAACACAACTAATGACAGAACACATCTTCTTGACTCGGCCGTTCATCAGGGCAGAGCTGTGCAATCGTTTCCCTGCCAGGTTTCCACTCTCACCCTGACTCTAGTCCCTCTGTTCATAGTGACCATTCCCCGAGGAAAGGGGGCAGAACCACTCCAGACCACACCACCTCCTGTGCTGTTGCTGTCAAGGCTGATGTTTCCCTGGGGTTCCCCATATCATGTGTCAACTGCAGTGGCAACAAGCCTGCCCTCGTATTATGTACAGGTGTTGTGCTGTCAGAGTGCAGCCTAGACCTTGGCCTTTATGTGATACTAAAAATAATAATGGAACAAATCTTGAAAGAGAAAATAATGCAGAATGTGTGAAAATGCTGTGGAAAGTGAGATCTGGTGGAAGCAATCCTGAAGGAACCTCCCTCTAGAAGAAACTGTGAACCAGTGTCACCAGGGAGGCAGGATCTCGCATGAGCTTTCTGGGGCAGAGAATACATCTGTCCCAGTCTGCTATTGGCTTTATGGAAATGCACAATCATTAATAACAAGCAGTAATGAGGAATCTGGAGAGCCTCCTCCTGCACAGCTGTGTCTGTGGCACACACACGTCAGCAGTCACTGAGACAGGAGAGAAAGCAGCATTTGACAGATTGGTGAGAGCAAGTCCGGACTGGAGCATCAGCAACTCTTTAATCCCTCAGGTGGTAAATGGGCAGTGGATGCTGTGGAGCACACCACAAGTACAGCTCGTTCACCCACCTCTACCTACAGCGGTGAAGACAAGCCCCTCTCTGGGCAGCAGACACGTCCCCATGGAGCTGTGGCAAGATGGGAAGGAAGAGGAGTGAGGTCCCCGACATTCAGAGCAGCGAGAAGAGAAGATGAGGCAGTTCCATCTGTGACCCTTCAAAGGCCTGGCACAAAGTCACTGGATCTGGAGGGGAAATGCTGCTGGACCTTGAGCTCGAGCTACCCCATGGCTCTCCTGCTGGGCCAGCACCGCGTGAGCAAACGCAATGAGAACAAACGATGGAGGCACGCTGAGAGGAGGGGCATGGCCCACAGAAAAGGCAAAACCACTCCATTTGGGATGAGTTAATACTTTTTTTCACCACTTTTCCCAGTGGAAGGTGGTCCTACTGCCACGAGCCACAGGAGCCACGTGAACGTGCAGTGCTCTGTGTGGTCCCCGTGGAGCCCCCGTGACCCCCTGGGCTGCAGCAGTGCACAACCACCCCAGGAGGGTGCAGTGCCCTGCGGTGCAGGGAGGATCCTGAGCCCAGCGCGGGGCTGGCAGGGCCACGGGAAAACAAACCTTCATGTCCCTGCTGGAGAAACGGGCAGACCCTGCCGAGCCACCTGCTGGAGCTGGCCACAACCACGGCCAGGAGGTCGCCTATTACATACTGCAGCTTTGTCACTCTCCATTATTTAATTGATAATTTATCATGCCATTCCAGACAGAGGAGAGTTCCTGTTCACGCCACTGTTTGTTCCCTGTCACATAGTCAATTCCCCAATCCAATACACCAGTTGTACTCTTATTTTATGAACCATACCTTAGGGCCTAATTAATGCAATTAATCAAACTTTTACTTAGGCAGGCATATCTTCATTTCTCTGCTGACTGTCTGCTTGGACAGCTGGGTGTGTTGTCTGCATAGTATTCATCATCTTAAGCCATTGCAATGCTCTGGAGCGCACTGAGGAGTATGAGGAGGGGAGGGGACTGTTGGTAACCGAGCACTTGTGATCAGATTTCAAATACAGATTCTGGGCAGATTCTGCTCCGTCTGAAGTCAGTCACCACCAGGAGAAAAATCCAACGACCCTGCACGAGGGAGCTGGGGCAATGGAGAAGTGAGCGGGCACGGAATCAGGCTCTCAGAACCAGGTCCCCGTGTCACCTGGAGCGCGCCTGCAGTCCCCGCAGAACGTGCTCCCAGCACCTCATCCATCAGCGCAGCCTCCATCTGCCTGGGAGAGCCACTGACCAGCAGCGAGCCTGCAGCCAGATTGCGAGCAGGGCACGCTGCAGAGCCAGAGATCCTCCTGGGGCCACGCACACAACACAAAAACAACGTTCTGTTCTCTTGTCCTGCTCATGGCTGCTGCTTGGAGTCGGGAAACGGGCTTGAGGGCATCGCTTGCCTGTTGGAAGACAAAGAAAAGGGGTCGACATATCTGTAGGGCATGCCTAACAGATATTTAGGGGAGGGAGAGTATAAAAATAGGTGAGTAGCTCGGGATCCTTCAAGCCCCTCTACTCTTCCACCAACAGGGCTCCCTACAGGAGACGTCTGCGTCTGTGGGCTGTAAGGGGAGGTGAAGGTAATGAGCTTACAGCAGAGAGGGACAGTCAGGCACACGCCACCAGGGTCTGTGTGCTACCCTTCTGGCATGTCTTTCTGGATCTACTGTCGACCACAGCTTTAAAAATGGTGTTTCAAAGACACCTTGCTCACAGCAAACTTGAGCATATAATCGCTTTTCAGGAAAAAACTCCTTCTTCGTTAATATTATTGAAGAATGTAGAGATCAGTGGATTTTCAGGTCACTCTCCACAGCAGATGGAAATCTAAGGATAATTGGAAGTGTTACCCAGAAACATAACAGTGATTCTGTGACTAAAAGACCCATGAAATGGAGTAAACTGTCAATTGGGACAATTTTCTGTGAAGTCATTTCCCATCTGATATCCCAAAAGATCACTTGCAAAAGACCCAAGTAATCTTCTCTATAAAACATAATGGCTTTATTCTCTTTAATTATCTGTCAGAATCTAGAAAGTGACTTACAGGGGCTCTTTTGCCACCAAAACCAGCGTTATCCTACATCTCCTCCTAAAAATAATAAACAGATGAAGCAGTGAAGATAATCTTCTCGGGTGCCTTGGAAATGAAGTGAACACTTGGCTGAGTTGTGGCTCACTGATATGGTGGACCTTGACGGAACCGTGTTCATCGATAAACTATGTCCATCCCTTAACCTGACATCTAAAGGTGATTGGACAAGGTTATCTCCTACCTCTGTAAACACTTAAAGTGTGTCGGGACTCACTACTGTGTTGAGTGCTTATCAATCAGATACTCTTGAAAGCACCGCCAGAAAATACCAACGCCAGGGATCACAGAAAGGGCTCGAGGATATTTATAGTATTTCCCACAAACTGGCATCCATTCCACTGTCAAAACAAAAGGAAAAGGAGCCCTTTCCATATCTGGCAAGTTTTGCGAGGGAGAACTTCAAGGAGCCAAGCCAAACATAGCTAAAACTGGTCAAAGCGTGTTGCCGTCGCCACTTCACAGCATCGCGAGGATTGTGCCCTGCAACGTGGCAAGCCAGAGAGGAGAACACCTCCGCAGGGAAACGAGAGCCACAGGCCCAGGATGACTGCTGTGTCTGGGCCCAGGCTAGCAGTGTCACACTTCTTGACACTACAGCAGTTATAAACTGGAAAGATTAGGACCCCTTTTGACTCGGCAGGGAAAAGGCTGAGTTGATGTCCATCGGTCATGAAAAAGCCACTGCTCCATGAGTTAACTGGTTTGTTCTTTGCAAAACAGGGTAGGCATGCAGACTGTGTTTGACAACATCATGGTTGCCTCAATAAACTCAATGAGCCGTTGGTGGAAAGCCTTCAAAGACTAAAAGTATATCTCTAGGATTTTTCCAGTCGCACCACCCACAATGGCCACTGTGGCTGGTTCAGCCCCGTTGCTCATGGACAAATTCATCCACCTGCTCATGCAATAGGGTGTATATTCACCAAGTGGGCCCAGCTGATGCCATTTGCTAGTGGGCATCTCCAAAATGCAAGTGTTTGACAGGCAGAACTGGGAGGGTAAGAGGAGCTGGAAGAACGACGGCAGTCCATGGATTAAGAAGAGGAGGTTCTTCAAGCATTACTTGCCAGAGGGTTAATGTCTTCCTGTTTTGAAAGATGACTTTTCATTGGTCCATTGTGGCAAAATGTCACTAAATGCAGCTATAAAGTCAAGCATGGGAACACTCTGCAAACTTCCAAAGCCACGGTGTGTGCGGCACCAGGAATTTCTAGGATATTCTGCAAATCCATAGTTATCTTTGAGAGGCGACCGAAGGACCAGCTGCTGTGTAGTTGTGGGATACAGGTTAAAAAAGCAGCCTAAGCTGATGGGTAAAGCCACACAGACACAAAACTTGACAAAGTTCATAAGAAGCTGAAGCAATTCTTGCTTGTATTCAGCACTAATAAACGTGCTACCACAAGCATTTAGCTAAGCCTAGTTTTTAAAGATGTACTGCTACCTGGAAATTCAGTTTCTGCTCAGACCAAAACCAACATATGTGACAGAACTATGATGTAATGATGTCATAGTGCATAATTTTAAAGGCGGTTAAATCCGTCTCTATGCTTGGTCCTTCGCTGTGCCAGAGTCCCTGTTGCCCATGGACCCCCATGGACAACATAAAGTTCACAGAGCACTGACTGAAGCACCGGGACAGAGACATGTTTCAGCAGGGAAGGAAAAAATGATCCCACCAGACTAGTTATGGACTGGGAACTTTATCCATTTCTTAGAATACAGACATGGAGGAGCGAACACAACTAGATCTAGGCTTCGGTGAACCCACTGCTTGGCATTTTGATGAAAACAGGAGCCTGGAGACAAACGCTTGATGTGGCCAAGTACAGCCCAACGCAGATGTCTTACAGGAATAGAGCAGGAGAATACACACCAAGCTGCTCTCCTGTTGTCTTTGAGGCTATGCTATTTCTGTCTCTTCCTGCTGCTCTTGCCCTTCACCTCCTGCCTTCAATTGGACCTGAAACCTGGTGAAAACCAGTCAGTTTTCCCTAGGGATGATGACTGTGATACTTAATGCTAAATTCCAATTCTGCATTGCAGCGCTCATGGCTCTCCCCTTTAGACTATCTTTATTCCAGGTGTATAAAATTGATCATTTTACCTAGGGCAGAAGTGGAAATGAAAATGATGCATGAGGAAAGTGAGAAGGAGACCACAGTGCCCCTGAGGACATAGCCCACAAGTGAGCAGGAAAAGACTTCAGGTCTGGGGAATATCTATTTGCCTCCTTGGTGGAGCTACAGCCGTCTAGACAAACTCCATCTAAGGGTGACATGCCTCCTGTAGACTTCATAGTATGCTTTTCCATGGCAGGCCTAAGAGGAGGAACAGACGAGGCTGTTAGGAACACTGTGGTAAAGGAAACTAGATCTTCCTCAGATCTTTGTACCACTAACGCACGACCTTTGCAGAACAGTCTTACCCCGTAGGCATCATGTCTCCCAGTAAATATGCACTTCAGTAGTTTATACTCTTTGCAAGCAGTCAGAGCTGAATCTGTGTCCCATCATGGTTAGAAAGACCTCGTGCCACCTAGCATCCACCATACTTAAGGCAAGGCCCCGAGCACTAAAGGTCTCAGATCCTATTTCCCTTTTTTGCATTATCCCAGGCTGGATACGGGTGTGGGCAGCTTTGCCAAGGTTACTTGTGCGGAATCAGGAACATCACTGTACACCATCAAAGCACCGATGTCCTCCAAGGCAGAGGCTGGAACCTCCCTGTTGTGTCTCACTGGTGAGCAAAGTGAGCCTTCACAGGGAGCTCCCAATCTGGCAAGTACGTCCTTGCAGGCAGACACCCACGTTGATACAGGCACCAGGACTGCTGGGTGGCGGATGCTCCCCGCAGAGCTGGGGCAAGGACCTAACGAGGTATGTGGGAGGCTTTAGAACAACCAGCACCACCTAACTCGGGAGGGGGGGGCAAACCTCAAGGAGCGGAGCTGCACAGAAACACAGCTTCACTCTCTCCTTGTTACTGCTACTAAATGAGCTGTCTGTTCAGCTGCTTATTACCAGGCACACAGAAAACATCTGCATAGTGTGAGTAATTATATGATAGCAAAAGCACAGCCCCACCTTAGGAAGCCGAGCCATGGCTGCTGGTTACAAAGGGTGGGCAGGGATATTTCCAGCTCATGTCTTCAGATGCTCTGGAAGAAATGAGCTGTACGGACTGGAAACCACCTTGTGGCAGCCTCACCGCTCCTCGGAGCCACACAGACACCCTGCTGCTCTTCAGCTTCCCCTCCCCAGGAGCTGATAAATCACCATCTGGCAAGAAACGGGATGCCAAGGATGGCGCATGCTGGATCTCCACCCCAGTGCCCACCGGAGCCAAGATCCTCACCAAGGATGCAGCAGCATCACTGCTGGTGGCTCAGGGATGCAGCTGTAGTCAGAACCCCTCATGCTTCCTACGGAGGTGACCCCAGCCCTGCTCCTGCCTTCACAGGACAGCAGGGGGGACACGCTGTCCTCCACTGTAAAGGATCCAGCCTCCTCTCTGCAACACCGGAGCTCAGGCTGGTCCCAAAGTCCTTGCTGGTCTTTCCATTGGTACAGCCAGCTCTGCTTGAGCCCCAGAGGGACCAGGTTTCCGATGACTCACAGTGCTGGCCAGGATGAGATCATAGGAAAAGCGGCCGATGTAGCCCTTTCCATGAGAGAAGGCATGCAGGTAGGCCCTGGGTTCAGGCAAGGGCTGTGGAGGGGTCTCCAGGCTGGCACCCGAAGCAAGCCAGGAGCTGCTGCTCCTTTCGGCTCCGCCTGCAGTTCCCCCGCAGTGTGGAAACGGCTCCCTTGGAGAGGGTGTGGAAAGCTGCCCCGGCAGAGCTGCACAGAGGGGAGCAGGCAGCGGAGCAGGGGCTGGGGGCAGCTAGCAATGCTGCCCCAGCTGAACCAACAACTCATGGGCTGGCTGCCCTTGGGAAGGGTGATTTGGGATCCAGGACATCCCGCATCACTACCACAAAGCCCTGATTACTTATGGTCTCCCTGGTCCTGAAGGAGTCAGTCTCTTTTAGGGTGAAAGAGGGAGGTTCCTCCTGCTGCTTGCGTGGCTGGGGGCAGCTGTGGGAATGGCAGGGCCACCGCGGCATCTGAAGTGGCAGCAGCGTGTGACAGAGGTGCCTGGGCTAAACCTGGCTGTCCCCTTGCTCCCCGGGCACTGACAGCAGCGTCACCATGCCAACTTGGGACAAAGGACCTTGCCAGGGTGCAGGGCATGTTTTTAGAGCATGTTCCCAGGATTTTGACACCTGAACACCTCAGGGGGCCTTGGACAAGGAGTCTCTTGCTTCCTGAAGCGCAGAGCCAAGTGGCCCAGGAGGGGCTGCATGCAGGAGTAGGTGTGATTTGAGGACAAGCCTGCCCAGACTCCTCCCTGTAGGACACCTCCCCGGTCCTGCTTTTTGGAAAACTTTGCGGTTATTTTCACTCTCTTCCCCATTTTGCCCACTAACTCGAAGACCAGAGGGGTGTCCCCAGGCGACCAGAGGTGCCTCAAGTGCACACCAAGCGCTTGTGCTCACGGGAGGGCCCTGCAGGAGCCGTGATCTCCTGGCTGCCTGGGGGCCAGCAGACCTCACCCAGAGCCCCAGCTCCACCAGCATCCCCCGGCCCCGGCTGCAGCCGGGCTGAGGTGCAGGAGGGTCCCTGCTGCGCAGCCAGGGGTGCGAGAGAGGTTCCCCCCGTCGGGTCCCTCTGGCTTTGGGGGGGGGGAGGCTGTTTCAGCGCTGCCCCACGGAGCTGGGTGGGTTCGAGGGCGCTGGCAGGGGGCACGGGCAGGGCTGCAGGGTGGTCGCCCTCTCCCTGCAGAGCCAGCAGAAGCAGGGGGAGATTGCCTGCCCAGGGCTGCGGAGGGCGGCATCTGCCTTAGCGTTCAGCGCCCTCCTGAACACGGGGAGGAGATGAAAGCACCTAGCGCAGGCTGGTGAGGCAGGCAGAGGCACTCCGGCTCAGCTGCCTGGCTTCTTGTCGCGCTTCTGTAGTCTCGCCGCAGCAGGCCCGCACCCCTCCGCTGCTCGGAACCGCTGCTGCGCCTGAGCGGCACCGGCAGGAGCTGCCCAAAGGTTAATTGATGCTGCAGCGCTGCAGCCACCCTGCAGACAGCCGCCTGCCAGCAGCTGAGCCTCCCCTCCCTCCGCAGCATCCTTCCCAGGGGCGGACTCCCGCAGGGGCAGCCGCACAGCCCCCGCCCACGGGAGACCCCCCAACTGCCCACGGGCGAGAGCTGCATCCCCCCCAGACCCCGGGCACCGGGCTGGAAAATGGGGCTCCTTGGGCAGTGGGGTCTCTCCCAGGACCAGGAGCGCTGCCAGCAGCGGGACTCATTGCCCTCATACCCCCCCTGCTCCCCCCGCTACAGACGGCCGCCTGGCAGCTCCGTGCCCTGCCTGCCTCGGGCAGCAGGAGGGTCGTGCACCCCCAAAGCTTGTGCTGCCCACAAGCCGCCACGGCGTCCACACCTCGCAGTCCTCCCTTGTCTCATAAGCGGTGGCAGCCCCATTCCCCATCCAGGAATCCAGCCTGGTGCTAAAACCCACAGCACATCTCCTGGTACTTTCAGTGGCCACAAAGCAGGTCAGCAGCTGTATTTAACCCAAGAAAAGGCAGGACGGGATTCAGTGTGCACTCCATGCCAGTCAGCCTTCTTCACCCCAGACCCTTTGTATCCCCTTGGTACCCTGTGACGAGGTGGTGCAGAGATCTTGGGCTGTGCATCGGAAGAGAGAAACAGACTGTGCATTTCTACCTGAGCAGCTCGCTGGGGGGCACAGCCACAAGCCTCTGGCAGGGCAGAGTGAACGTGAGTCCAGAGTGGGTGCTCCTTTCTTGGTTTGTACTGGAGTCACCATACAGGAGGCCTCTCCTCGGCTATATTTCTAAAATCTCATGGGATGTCAGCTTGCTGGCAGGTTTTGAAATAAAAAAGACCAATCTCTGAGATGTCCTCCATGTTCAGTCAATATTTTAATTGTCCTGGGCTGAGCCCCACTATTTACTTCCTCAGAGCCGTAAAATAAATAGCACTGGCCTTTCCCCCTCAAATCAGAAAGATCTTCCTTTGTTCTTCCCTCAGGGGCACCCGTCTTGCCCATCAGAGGCAGATCGTTACACTACAAAGTCCATCAGGCCCCTCCTCACAGCAAACAAGGTTAAAATTCAAAGCCCATCAGGGTCTACATGATGCTGATTATTTTTTATGAGCACACTGCCCTGAACAAGAGCTGTGTGAAGGCACTGCACCTCGCTAGAGGTGTTCCCATCTTCAGGAGCTCACAGCCTTGCCTGGAGAAAAAGGTCAGACAGAAGATGAGCCACGATCTACTGAAGCTCGAAGCAAAACATCCCCTGGTAAAATGCACCCCCAAAATATGATGGGAAACCATCTTTTCCATCACCTAAGCCAGTGACCAAAACCAGAATCACGGAATAAAGACACTAGTGCATCGGCTGCCTCACGGGTGCGTGCGGGCTGGAGGCTTGGCCTGGGCAGCAGCATCCATCGCTTCCCATGACCCGCTGCGTTTGGACTGCAGAGAGCCACTGGGTGTGCTGGTGTGTGGGGCAGACGCTGCAGCTGTGCCAGAGGATGCTGCGGGCTGCAGGAGCACTGTCATCCCAAAACCGGGGACGCACTGCAGCACCTGGAGGGGAACCTCCCTCAGCTTTTCCATCCCTGACAACTACAGAGGGTGGCAACGCACCATGCCCCTGGTAGCACGCAGAACTTTCCAGCATGGCCCAGCAAAGCCGCACCCCTGGCCACCAGCAAGTTTCCTTGACGTGGCCACTGTCGATGCCACCATTTAGTTCCAGCCTCTTCTCGGAGCCACCTGGCTCACCCTCCCTCTGGCTCCACTCTCCCCTGGGCAGCAGAGCAGGGACAGCCTGGCAACGCTGGCCAGGCGGGATGGGAAACTCTGCAAAAGAAGCTTTGTAAACTAAACAAATACCAGTCAAGGAGCCAGTTTCTTCCTTCTCCTTTGTGCTCTCAGTGCGATCTGGCAGGGGCTGATACGTGCCCGGACTGGGGACTGCAGCTGGTGTTGGAGGCACTCGCTCTCCTGCTGGAGCGCTTAGCTCCGGGGCAGGACGATGCAGAGATTTGGCAGCACCCAAAAATGCTTTGCAGCAAGCGGAGCAGGCCTGTTTGCTAAGGGCAAACAGCAACTTGAAAAATCAAAATTCCCGTTTTGAACGGAGCTCGGCTTCACCTCCCATGGGCCACTTGTTCATGTGAGGGAGCAGGACCTCTCTGAGGGTGTGACTGTCTCACGGGTCTGTGGAAAGTTTGCACTGGCGAGACAATTCATATTTTGGAAGACCTCGGCTTTGGGATCCCTGATTTTCCTTGAGAGGGTTGCCAGACTCTAACAGCAGAGAACTCCCTGGTATGTGAGATCCTAGGAGACAGCCCGCAGATACTTCCAGTCCCGTGGTGGAAAAGCCACCCCCAGAGCTGGAGGACATTCTTCAGGTGAGGGAAAGTCCCATCGCCTGCCTCTGATACTGCTCATGGGCCTCATGCTGGGAAGTGCCTGACCATTCCTAGCTGCCCTTGTCTCCAGCACCTCCAAAGCACTGAAATTCAGTCCCAAGAGATCTGTCAGCTGCCCAGCACTGGGAACAGTTGAAGGGCTTGTTCTCACCTGGTAATGCCAGGCAAGACCCAGCCATTTGCAGCGCCCGGGCAGCAGGGACACCATACAGTTGTGGAGCAGGTCAGAAGAGTCCAACCCATTGTAAGGACGGTAAGCAGAAGCACACAGGGTTGTCTCTTGGTCATGATCAGAGACAATTTCATTCACAGAAGAACTGGAGCAGTGCTGAAATATCCCAGCCCCCCAAAAGGCCTCATTTGGCCCAGAACAGACACCAGGCCTCCTAGTTTCTCATTCTACATCTCAGCCACAAAACTCCCCTTCCTTTAGACAGTTGGGAAGTGATGCTCGCTCCTCACAACCCTCTGGAAGTCATTGCTCTGACAAAAGGGGTTAAAGAACTGATGCTCCCTGTTGCATGGGGTCTCCTGGAAGGAGATGTTGTGATACTAGAATATATTATTCACTTCCATCGCGTAGGCTTCAATTTACAGAGGCTAACGAACCCAGCCTAGGTCAATGGAAGAAGGGCCTTTGTGCAGTGCTAGCAGCTGACTGGAGCCCACCATACAGTACCAACAGCCCTGTGAAGAACCTCTCCAGATAGCTCAACAGCAAACAGGAGGATCATCATGTGGTATCATCTGGAATTGCCAATGCAAGAAATCCAGAAAAAGCCTGCAAATGAGGCAGTGTCTTAGGGCCATGGGAAGGAGCTAAACGACAGGGTCTTGGGAAGAGGACTGAGCACACAGGAGGGGTTCTGGGAAGCAGTGAGCACATAAGCTGCATCCCGAGCTGCATTCTGGTGTTTCAGTCGAACTGTGCTCATGAAATAGGATCTTGTATTCATCGTGATGAAATGGACTGACCTTATTCATGTTTTCCCTTCCTGTAAAGAAAGAATTCTTCAGGAATTTAAGTATTATCTGATGTTTCAGGTCAAATGAGAAAGGACCAACAGTTCAGACAATAATGAAGGGATGTGTTTAGAGCTGCTCCTTAGGCTGTAGTAAGTAAAAAAATTACACTTGATTATTTGCTGTATGAGCTCTTCAGATGTTCTGTGACTGCAGAAGGGTCCTGGTTCCTTGTAACAGCGCATACGTAAATGCAGCCGAAGTGGAAGGGCACGGTGAAAGGACTGTGTCAGGCAGCGTTACCCGTAATGCACCTGGAGAAACCCCATGCAAAATGGCACTGCCCTGAGAGACTGGCACAGGGACAGGGACGCTGCCAGCACAGCTCCCAGGGGAACGCAAGGGTGCCTCGTGGAGAGGGGAGCAGGCGGGTAAGCCAGAGGGTGAGCTCTCAGCAAGTCAGCTGCTCACGGTACCTGGGCACGCAGTAGCTCACGGTGCTTCGGCGGGGGGGAGGAACGTATGAATGACTTGGCATCGGGCAGAAACCTGGAGATGGGCAGTGACGACGGCCCCCGTGCACAGTGATCAGTGCCTGCAGCCACGTCTTGAGATGTGAATTCCTTCAGAGGCATGGAGGTCCCTCCATGAAGAAGAAAAATTCTCCCAAGAAAAATTGTCACGGAGTGATTTTTAGTAGGGATGTTAGGGGGACACTCTGGCATCCTGATTTCAATTCCCAACCACATGGGAGATAGAGGAGCAGCCTTCTAGAGTAACTGTGAGAAGAAATGAGGTCCTGCTTTGTACTGGGGTGACAAGAGCCTACAGGAGAGCTGGAGAAGCTGTTGTTGGGAAGTGTACTGATAGGACAAGGGGTAATGGTTTTGAGTTGGAAGTGGGGAGATTTAAATTAATTATTAGGAATGAATTCTTTGCTGTGAGGGTGGTGAGACCCTGGCCCAGGTTGCCCCGAGAAGCTGTGGCTGCCCCATCCCTGGAGGGGTTCAAGGCCAGGCTGGATGGGGCTTGGAGCAACCTGGTGTGGTGGGAGGTGTCCCTGCCCAGGGCAGGGGGTTGGAACTGGATGATCTTTAAGGTCCCTTCCAACTCTGACCATTCTATGAATCTATGAACACAAGAAACTCAGACCATAATATGATGCCACAAATCATATGTGACTCAATTAGGACAACGTGACTAACTCTCTGTTCACCAAGCAGAAATGGTCTAATGTGGCTCAAAGCCATCTTTCTGAAGTGGAGCTAAGTTCATCTCCCTGAGTATCTGATTCCCATTTACTTTTTTTGCCTTAAAGGAGGATTTTGGAAAGATGAGTGGTAAAAGAAGAGGGGAAGGCCCTTCATATAAACTCTTTTTTTTTTCTTCTTCTTTATTCTGCCTACACACAAAACAGAATAGTCTGCTGGGGAGAAAGAGGGAGGGAAAGAAGGAGTTGGAGGTTTCTGGGAGCACTGAGAGGAACAGTGATGAAGATATTCCTGCAGATATTGGGGTATGAGCTCAGACTCTCAGACTTGCTACAAAGCTATGAGGCTGGGGAGATGAGATGAGACGGGGATGGTGGCTGTGAAACTGGCCTCTCATGCTTAGAAAGAGATGTCCCTCAGCAACCTGCAAAGCACAGTCCAACAGCACACCTGGTCTGCAGTCCAGGTGCCCCCTGTGAACTGCTTAAGACCTGAAAAAGAGGAGAGCAGCAAAGTGTGGCAGCAGATGGCATCGTCGATGGAAGAAGAGCAGCAGCAGCCGGCAGAGGTAGCAGCAGGGCAGATTTGGACTTTGCCTTAACCTGGAGCAGCTGAACTGGACCAAGAATTTACACTTGCCCAATAGGAATGAGAATTTTGCTGAAATGGTCAGAGGCAAATTCTTCAGCAAATGGGGTGCATTAGCAGAGTCTGGGCAGATTTCTCTCAGCGGAGGTCAGCATCTGTCGGTTCAGCGCTCTGGCAGACTTCTCTGCTTCTCGAGGCCGCTTTGCAGATGTGGGTAGTACAGCTTGTGTTCGACTGGATGGTGTCCCAGCAGCATCATGGACTCTCTGGAGCGAAAGGCTACAGGGACGATGGAGAGCACCTCTCATCACTGCTGGCAGAAAACTTGCCTCTGCTTTCTGCACACTCCCATGTCTCTGCCCCTGCTGCTTCTTCTCTTACTCCTCCCTTCCCACAATAATGTCCTTGCAGCAGGGACCAAGCCCTGAACAGTTCAGGACAGTTTGGTTCTAAGACAGGAAACTTGAGAAACTGCAATCGTGGGGAAGAGGAGGAGTATCCGGACAGTTATGCTGGGGAAAATATCAGAAATTACTGCTGCACTGCTGTGGGGCAGCAGAATACTCTAGGACGTCCTGAGGAGGTGAAACAATCTTCTAATGATGGAAAAGGGCCAGAGATGTGAACACACACCCTGTTTACAAGACTTATCCTGCGGAGACCCCTGAACACAAAGACCTGGGGACTGCAAGTCTCCCCAAAAGCAGAACAACAAGCTTACAGCCAACGACTGAGCTGAAGCAACTTATCTTTGTAAACTCCTTTACCATAGCAGAAAGAAGCCCAGAAAAGAGACCTCAGAGCTTTGAAGTGAGTGCTGAAGTTACTGCCAAGGACTCATGGCAAAAGATCGTGGGAAAAGACTTTCTATTGATTCTTTTTTTTTTTTAACTAGTTACTTAAAGCTTCCTGGTCTTGGCCAAGGAAACGTAACCATTCACCATTGCCTGCTGTTCAGAATAGCAATGGTATCCATTTGTCATGTACCAGGAGGTGCAAGCTACTTGCTCTAGGGTTCTAACTCCATTGGGAAAGTTTTCAGTTAAGGCAAAGGCAGCTCTTCAGGTCTGGTTAGATTGTATATATATATTTTAAATATATATATATTTTTAAATATATATATATATATATATATATATATATATATCTCCTCTAAACTATATCAATCCCTTACAAATAACTGGGGCATTGCAGTTGCCAGCTAGGAGCCAGCACCACATGCTGAGAAGCAGAGGTAAGAACCCCTGCTTAAAGAGCTGTGGGACAAAATTCCCCAGTACCGGGTCCCATCCCAGTCTGCACCTGGTGAGGTTGCAAAGCTGGAGGTTCATTTTCTAAACTGGTGCTACTGACAAGCTGGGAGACTCTGGATATCTGTAGTTATCTGCACAAGCTCCCAGGAGAGTCAGAAACAAGCAGCATGAGGAAGATTTGGGGAATCTGGGAACGTCAAGCATCTGGAGTACTTGGAAGTGCCCTTCTCCACCGGTAAGACGTTGTGGGCTGTTGTGGCTGCCTAGGAAAGATTTGAGCAGGTCACCAACTCCTGCACGTGTGATGTGTCTCTCTGATAAAGCGGGTGTTGTAACTCACCTCCAAGCACTGGTGTGAGCTATTACTTTACCCATACGAAGTCTTTGTATTGATCTGCAGCCTAAAAGGGGGCAGCAAGAGCCAGTGGTACTCACTATTCATTGAGGAAAGTGGAAAACGCGGAGATCTTCTGTAGACAGGAATATGAAGGCAGTGCATGGCTAGGAACAAATCAGCCTGGGAAAGAGGCAGCAACTCGAGTTCCCCGAGTAAGAAAGTCTGGATCCTGTGCCGGACTCAGCCAGTGACCTTGGGGAAGTGACCTTGGCCTTATCTACACAGAGACAATCAGGAAAATGTATCTGAATTAACCTTTGCAAATTGGATTAGCTAAACTTCATTAAACTGTCTATGTGAACATTCCTGTTCAGAATTCAAGTAGCATCCACTTATCATAGCTTACCTCATGTCCACAATAAATGAGAAGAACTCAAACTCGGCCTTTTTCCATTGTAAGTAGGACTGACTATCCATACAACGGTTTTAAGTGAAGTTTAACTAAACCACTTTAAGATCCAACTTTCTGTTCCATCAGTTTAATGATCCCCAGGGGCTTCAGGTTTCTGAATCTTCCTACCAGGCTGTCTAACTGGACACGGAAATCTAGAGCCTCCAGATGAAGGAGCAACTCTGATTATATGCACAGACCATGCCTACTGCAGGATCAACATGGCCTTGGATGAGTCTTTTCTACAAGTAGTAGCAGTGCAGGGAACAAGCTGTTGGTGTACGTAGGAGAATATCCACTGGGTATGGGTGGATTTGAACCCAGCTGAACAAAGCTTGATGAATGCATGCCTCAATATGCCTAGGAGACTTCAGCCTCCCTGTCCCTGGAGCAGCAGTGGGGCTGGGGACAAGCAATACAGATTTCTGATGTGTTTTGAGGACAATTTACTCAAGTTGATCAACGAGGTGATAAGGGGAAATGCCCTGCTGGAGTTGTGACTCACAAACCAGGAAGAGCTGGTCAGCAGTGGGAAGACCAAGGGCAGCCCTGGATGCAGCAACCATGAGATCGCAGTTTCAACTACGGAAATAAGGGTGCAAGAGACATAGCAGAACCTCAACCCCAGATGCAGAGCAGTCTACAGCTTCTTCAGGGATCTGCTTAGCAGGATCCCGTGTGATGCTGCCCTGGAGGGCAAAGGGGCCAAGAGAGCCGGTACATCTTCATCGACCACCTTCTCTAGGCACAAGAATGGGAGGAGGCCAAGCAAGTGCAGGAGAACCCAGATTGGTGACCAGAGAATGCCTGACTGAGCTCAGGTGCAAGAAGGAAGCCCAGATAAGGCAGAAGTGGGCACAGGCAGCCTGGGTTGCCCGAGTTGTCAGTGGGTAGCATTTGCACAGTCAAGGCTCAGCTGCAGTGAGAACCAGCAACGGGTGCAAAGGTGGATGAGGAGACTCCTGTGAATACACTGGCAGCAGCAGGAAGGACGTGAGGGAGGTGACTCTGCAGCTCACGAGCACATGAAGTGCTCAAAGCTTTCTTTGACACAGTTGTTATCGCTGAGGTTTGCTCTCAGGGCTCTCAGGTCCCTGGTGGAGTCTGCAATGGTAAGGCTACAGCAAGATTGACTTGGGACACGCTTGAGCCATCTGAACACACACAAGTCCATAAGACCAGGTGAAATGCACTGGAAGATGCTGAGGGAGCTGGCTGATGCTGTGGCAAGGCTCCTCTCTGATGTCTTTAGAAACTCACAGCGATCATGAGGTTTATGGTGAGTGGGAGAAGGCAAACATCACACACAACTTTGGGCAGGGCAAGAAGGAGAATTTGAAGAACTACAGCCTGCCCAGTGTCACCTCTGCCCTTGGGAAGGTGTGGGAGAAAATTCTCCCTGCAGTTGGTGCTGAGCAGCTGAAGGACAAGAGAACAGCCAGCAGGGATTTACAAAGGGCACGTCACATTGACCCACCTCACTGCCCTGAAGCGCAATAGAACTGTGTGGCTGTGTGGGTAAGGCATGGGTAAGAGAACAGTGGAAGTGGCTTCCCCTGCTGTATTAAAGCCTTCCACGCATGCCCTCCTGGTAGCCAGATGGGGGAAATATGGACCTGATACACAGAAAAGAAGGTGGATGGAAAACAGTCTGGACTTTTGCACGCACAGGGTGGCCATCAGCAGTACAAGGTCCGCTTGCCAACTTGTTACTGGTGGGATCACTGGAGGGATTGGTACCGAGGCCAGTACAGCTTATACTGATGGCCTGGATAATTGGGCAAAGTGCACTCTCAGGAAGTTTTGAGATCACACCAAAGGAAGCAGTGGGGAGGGAAGCACTCGATACCCAGAGAGGCTGCAGCTGCTGTTCAGAGGGATTCAACAGACTGAGAATAGGCAGACAATGAAAGGAAGTTTGCAGTCCTAATGGCACAGCATCATGAGGGAACAGGCCAGGCCAGGGGACAGCTGCCTAGAGAGCAGCTTGATAGGAAGCAGCTTTGCAGAAAAGGAGACAGGATTCCTGGCAAAGAAGAAGTGGAACGGGAGTCAATACTGTGTCTACAGCGAAGGCAAACGACACCCTCAGCCAGGTTAGCAAGAGTGTAGCCAAGGTGTCAATGGAAGGGATAATTCCTCTTTGCTTGGCCATTCAGAGATTGCTTCTGAAACTCTGGGTCAAGTTTGGAACTTCCTAGGACAAAAAAAGACATTGGCAGATTGGAGTAGATCCAGCAGAGGTCACCAAGAGGGTTGAAGGGTGAGGCACAAGAGGTATGAGGAGAGGTGAAGAGAGCTGGGTTTGTTCAGCCTGGAGGACAGAAAATCTAACTGCCATCTGCCACTACATGAAGGAAGGGGTAGAAAAGACAGGTGGACTCTTGGAGGAACAGAGCAGAAGGATGAGAGGCAATTGGCGAGGCTGGAGAGCCGGGAACTCTCAGTAGATACAAGGGAAAATCATTTTCAGCTCATGACAAAGCCAGAGCAGGACTGTTTCGTAAAAGACAAGGAGCCAGGAGCCAAGGGCAACCTGGGCACAGACAGTGCTACCACTGACCAGGGCAAGATCCTGCAGCACTTGGCTAGAGTGAGCAGAGCATGGTAATGGAAACAAGGTCCATCAGCGGTCTCAGATGAGGCCAGACAATGGATCAGGTCCAGGGGCCATCCGGGAAATTCAAGTAGGAGCAGCACAAGAGAGGGCCAGACAGAGAACTAGAAACAAGGCTACAACATGATTCAAGACCCATCCAGGAGACCACACTGGAAAGACATATAGCTACATAGTAGGTCAGCCCAGGGCTGAACTTAAATTGAGCTTCCAAGCCCATGGGGAAGACTGTGGGTCAAGGCCACAAGTCAGGGCAATTAAGCTCTGTTACAGCATTGATGTGACAAACACTGAGACAGGGCTTAGAAGGGCCATGGAATCTCCATGGTACTCGTCCCTCCACTGGGCACAGCTCCAAGAGACGTCATCTAGGCTGGCCCTGCTCTAAGAATGTCTTGGGCTGGACACCTCCTGAGGTCCCTGCTCACCTGAGTTGTTCTAACATCTAAGTCTGAGCTTTTACACCCTGGGGACAGTGCCAGGCTCATCTGCAGGTCCTCGCAGGAAAAGGATGCTCACATCCTGATGGCAATCATTGAGGATTCTTTCCATCATTGCCTTTGGGCACTGCTGGTGGGGTGGAATAGAGGAGTACTCCCTCCATATCCATCTAATACAGATAAGTGGAATAAAAAGCGTATAATAAAGAAATAATAATAACTGTAGTTCATTTCTAGATTGATTAATCTAACTACTAATTGAGGAATCAGTCTGATCTTTATTCATATGTAAAGGTGTTTGCCAAAGCTAATCCTTTGAACTTGCTGGTGCCTGTCCATCAGTGGCTCCACACAAGTCTTCAAAGCTCCAGTGAAACCCGTGAGAGGTGTCGCTGAATTCACCCTGGCTCACACGTGGAGAGAGTGAGCTTCAGAGGAGGTGAGTGATTTGTTTGGAGGCATGGGGAGCACTGTGTTAGGCTGATCATCAAAATGTTGAATGCACCTGCCTTGTGTTCCTGCTTCAAGTACGTTTCACCCTGCTCTTTAAATCTGGGCATACTCCGCTCTCACGGCTCAGCTGGTGGTTGGTTACGAGTTAAGCCGCAGTAATGCGAGTGGGTCTCTGAGCCCTGAAACAATTCCCTAAGGACACACAGCCTCCCCTTTATTCACACCAGGAAACTGCTTTTATTTCCCTCACTCTCCCTGAACCTCTTGCTGCTCCTGATTTGAAGTCCTTTCCTGGGGCACTTTCAATAGAATGTCTGGAAAAAATCAGGCTTTTTTTTTTTATGTGGCTTTTTTTTTTTTTNTTTTTTTTTCAATTTAAGGAGATAATTATTATGGAGATCATTGTGTTGATGCTCTACTAGACAATCAGAGAGGCTCAGCCACTGAACTGCTGGCAGCAGGTGGACTGTGAGACGTTATCTGCTCCCGTCGCCTGCCAGGAGTTCCCCACCCCTCCTGAAGCGGATCCACTGATGGGTTGTTGCATATTTTTTGTTGTTGTTGTTGATGATTGCTGACATAAAAGAAGCTGAAGCGACACCGTTTTAAGCTGAGTATCCAAGGCGACCTCATTAACATCTCTGCAGAGGAGCCCTTTAAAAAACATCAGTCACGTTTGGTAGTGCTAAGTGGAAGAGAAACAGTTCTGTGTTTTCTTGATCAATTGCTTAAAATTCAAGGTCGGGGTGCAGAGCGGGGAGGGCTCCCCGCCAGTCACTGCAGGGCTGGGCTGAGGGTTTTTTTGGAAAATAGTGATGCTGTCGTACTGGAGAAAATCCATGCGCTCCCTCAGAGGAGCACTATTGGGAATAAATGCTGGAAGCTGTTCCACTTGAGCAGATGGCTGAAAAACTTTGGCTGGGAAATAAATTGAGTATGACGGTCTGAGGGCCAATCACAGATGGATGAAATTCTAGTGATGTCCCAAATGTCCTGAACATAGAAGGTTCTCTTCTTTCCCCTTTTGTGCTAAAAACCATAGTAGTATTTTTAATACAGACTGAAAAAAAACGTTGATGGAGTGAGACACAGAGATAACGGTTTAATGTCTCCTGGATCAGCATCAGGTTTCGAGGAGCCCTGAGATTCTGCCACCTTCAGGTCAGCAGTGGAGGAAAGAGCTGATTATGCATGAACCGTGACAGAGGAGCTGGGCAATGCCCCTGCTGCACAGCTGCAGTGAAGGTCCTCTGCTCCTCTAGGCGCATCCTGGTGCCCACACACAACACCAGACATTCAGATACTCCTGCCAAAGATGAGTCTTGAAGGGACCAAAAGCAAATTGTTCTTTCTTCGGGATCTTTCAACCTTGTCTTAGGGTAGACAAGAAAATTGTACTCCTAACATGGAGTTAGATTGAGGACTGGTTGGACTAGTTGATCTTAAAAGGTCCCATCCAACCTAGGTGATTCTGTGATTCTGTGAGAAGTCACTAGGAACTCCTTCTCCTGGTTTTGGGCTGCCTCCATAAAGCCAGGGATGACCACTGAGGCTTATAACCTTAGCAACCATTTTCCCAACAGTGGGACCGATAAAAGGAGCCTTCAGCACTAGATGTCAGATCGCGGGCTCTGGGATCCAACCCAGTGCAAATCCCAGACTTCAACCCATCTCTGCTCAGGCTCAGGAGCAAGATGAGCCACGTTTCAAGAGGCATGCCCTGAAAACACTCTGAGCCCAGGTCCACCCTTCTCAGTTCCTCAACTGACAGGAGGCCATAAGAACTGGTAAGAGATCAGCTGTTTGGCCATAGCCTGGCAACCAACAGTGCCAGAGCCTAGCATGATTCCCCAGGGACCCAGTCGTCTCCAAGGTGAGGGCCAGAGGACAGAGCAACCCTGTGCCCTTTCTAGCAGACACATGAGGCCACACATCAACCATATTCAGATTTCTTTCCTTGATCAGACACCTGCCCCCCCTCCCTGTACACTTCATTCTCATGATGGGAGAAGCTCATGCACGTGAAGGCTATTACAACCCACCCCCAACATGCAATCTCGTTGGGCAACCTCAGCAGCTTCCGACAGGAAACATCTTCCATGATCAAGTGGCCAGCTGGACCCATTACAGGGGATTTAATCATTGTTTCAACAGCACAGGACACCAAAACCCCATGGAGATACAAGGAGCCTTGGTACCAACTTGCATTAGAGTGTGCAATTTACTTAGATATCAGCGAGTGATGTACGGTCAGGTCAATAATGTAAAACCTCACCATGAAGACTTGTCTGGACCCACTGAAAGCTGTGCAGGAGGTAGACAGGGTTACAATAATTCCTGGCAACACTGCCTCAGAACACTGCCTGCGGGACTCAGATATTAAAGGCTGGACTTGGTCTGCATCTGTAGAGCCCAGCAACAGCCTTATCAAATGAGCTTATCAGCAACGCTCCTTACTCCTATCAGCCAGCGGCTGGTGTGCGCTGCATTAACCACCTCCAGCCCTTTGTGTCAGATGCCCCTTTAAAAGCCACAGTTTGAAAACAGTCTTTGCGGGTCAGGGATGTATTTGGGTTATTTTAACAAACATATGTTCGCACTGGCATAATCTTTGTGGGTTCCAGTCCCAAGAACGAAGGAGGCAAAAAACTGCTTCGCTAGGAAGAGTCTTCATTGCTGAGAAAGTAGAGGATGAAATTCCCGTAGGAAGAGGATGTGATACCTACCCTGTCCGTGCAGAGAGCAGGACCTCCCGCTCCCCTGTGTGGCCAATCTCACCCTGCTTCATCTTTGCAGGCTGAGTCTGGCACTGAGTACCCTGCTAGGTCCCACACGTAGCTGGCAGAGGAGTTTTGAATACTGGAATAGACACCAAAGACAGAAGAGTTTCCACGCTGGGCTGGGCCCTGCCTTTGCCCTGTGCTGAAGCAGGGAGTGAGTCCAGGTGTGGAGAGGTTTTTCTTGCCCCCTGCTCCAAGGGCACAGTCGTAGGTCCCCCAGGACATGGTCAGCGCAAGCAGAGAGGGTGGGATGCACACCCGGGCAGCGCTTCGCTCCTCATCCCGTGGTACGTGAGCAGGGCCCCTTGCTGTCTGACTCTGACACCAACGTTCTGCAAACCAGAGCATGGCTGCGGTGTGCCACAGGACGCGTGCCGTGCCAGCAGCCTGTCTGCAGCACTGACCAACGCATCGGATGGGATAAGCAAACACCTCCCCGTGACGTTCTTCCAGTCTGCAGTAGTTTGTGGCTGAGAGACTCCGCGACCCAGAGGTAAAAACTTTGTGTTTAGTCATCCTCAATGGATTTCTTCTCCATGACCTTATTCAAGAGTTTGTACCTCCCAGAAAAGTCAGAAACTCCGATGCTTCCTTATAAGCATTTTTCTTTACCATTTCCTGATTAATCATCCCCGCCACGGTGGTCATTACGGTGGCTCCTAGAGACCAAGCGATTGTAGGCCTCGTTGGGTTGGCACCCCCAGCACACAGCTCTCACTCTGGAGAGTTATGATGAAGTAACTGAGCAGAACCACCAGTAGGATACGGGCAAAATCAGATGCGGGAAGCATCCAGCTACAAGGCACACACTGGAGGCAGGTGGGAAAGGCAAGGAGCTGGAGGAGGTGGGAACACGTCAGAGGAGAGTGAGACAAGGGGAAGAGAGAAGTCAGGCTGGAGCCACGGTTGGATTAAATAGCTGATTGGCATTATGAACAGCATAGGTGAGAGTTTGACATTGAATCTCGTTATCCATTCATTACCATGCAACATGGTCATTTCCTGGCTTTCTAGTGGATCACTCATCGTGAAGTTCAGAAAAACAACAGCAATTAAAAAAAAAAAAAAAAAAAGTGCTTTTGAAGTTTGTGCATGTTGCAATTCCCCTACAATAAAAATTCATCAACTCTCAAAAGAGACAGCATCTTCAGGAAGAAGCAGGCTGCCTGGCTCACCCATGCACTGCTGCTGCAGTGAACAATTCCGATTTACTCAGAAATCTCAAGACTGATGCTTCAGTGTGGCCCTTCTGGGGTCCCGGGCACGGTGCAGCACTTGGGACCTGGTGAGAATTTACTTAGGTGCAGATGGAGGGGATTTAAGCGGTGGTGGTGCTCCTGCCTTTACCCTGAAACACACAGGAGAGCCAACAGACAGGAGACCTGGCACACAAGGAAATACAAGGGAGGATGGAGAGCAAACTTTGAAAAGACCACTGTGGTGAGGCACCGGTCTTGTGGTGAACAACTCGTCTTTCAAAGAGGAGACAAAACTGCTGGATTGTGCATCTGTAGCTGCTTGTGCCTCTTTCCACGGCTGCGTCCCCACGCAGACATAAGTCCTTCTGACCACGAGAAGTGCCATAGCAGGTGGTGTCCCACGTGCCGTGTCACGGCGAGGTAGCAGCATCGTAGTGATCGTGCCACGGCTGCTGAGAACTGACCCAAGTGCGACCTAGCACCTCTGAAAGGCAGGAATGGGGGAACCCAGTGCCTTCCCCCAGGGGCATGTGAAAACCAAATGAAGCTTCTCAGTGCAGGAGGGAGAGGGGTCTTTGGCTCGGGAATGTGAATCTATCTGACACATAAAGCCCCGAGTCCCTGTTCTGACTGAAGCTCCCGGAGCCAGGGTTACCTGTGTGGAGAGCGCTGCCCTTGAGCTCCCATCCCAGTGCTTTATGTCTCAGTCAACACCACTGAACACGCTTAGACCGTCATTTGAGACTACAGCAAAGCTGGGATGTGCTGTTCCTGGAATTTCAACCAGGCAAATTGGAAGGGAGCAAAGATTGTCTTCTAGCCTAACACAGAGGCAAAGACTCGAGGTCCAAGAAGACCAACCAGTAAGTTGAATTCGACTCAGTGAATTGGCTCAAGAAAAAGGGCTGGGATTTAGCTGATGCTTCAGAAACAACCTGAGATTTCAACAGCCAGTTTGACTAAATGAAACCAAACCACCTCCACTGACGGCACCCGAGGACACAGCTACGTGGAGGCTGTTGACAGGTTGCACCGGCAGCGCACAGGATGAGGAGGTGTCGCTGTAGCATGTGCCCTCATCCTGCCACTCAGCAGCACAGTCCAAGGGGGCTCTTGGCTTTTGTGCCCCTGCTTGGGGCACTTGACCCACTACTTACCAGTGCAAGGGTAGGAGAGGACCAAGGGGAGGTGTTTAAAGCGTGATGTTGTGTTCAGTGCAAACCAGCAGAGCAGCAGCTGAGGGCTGTCCAGCTACGGGGGGTACCACATTCCATGTGGGACTAAGTCCTCAAATGATTTTGTGAGGCCACAAAGGGTGGGTCTACGTGGCCCCTACCAGAGAAGAAGTGCTCACTCTGCCCACGCCAGAAAACGTATGAAGTAGCATGAATCCTTCACTGCTCCTGACTGCACGCTGCTCTGCAGATGCTTCAACACCCCTGGAGAGGGGCTGAAAGGTCACAGGGTGTCAGGAAGTCTGAAGACTTGGGGAGCAATGATGGAGACAATATTGTGCTAAAGCAGTATTGTCCCGATTCCTTTGGTAGTTCTGCATTGCTTGATTGGACAGTGATGTCCATTATTCGTGGGTTAGCACCACCTTCTTGCTTTACCTCCGCACGGCTGGTGATGTGCTTTTCTGAGCTCTGTAGAGCTCATACAGTCCTTCAGAAGGGACTGAGACTTGTGTGTCCATGATGGACAATGGAAGTCCAGAGCAGCTCAGGTTCAGGGGAGCCCACACTTGATGTTAGACCTCTGGCTTTGTGTGCAGGGTTGGGAAGGGCGCGTTACCCCTGAAAGCTGAGGGGACGTTATCTGTGTCCAACTTTTTGAGTGGGTCTTTGAAATTGAAGTCACCAGTGGTGTAGAACAAAAAGAACGGAAAGCTGGTCCTAAAAAAAGCCACCTCGTGTGTACAACCCGGCCTGATTCCTTTGGACGAAGGTACCTACAGCATCAGCCAAACACTTAATTTGGCAGCACTGCCTGGAGCACGTAGCCTGCGGCACTGCAGCAGAGCTCTGACAGCCCCACCCCAGCAGCAGAGCAATCAATCTCCTCCTGATGCTGGCCTGGGCACCAGTCAATGCTTCTCAGCCATTTCTCCAATTCCTGCAGGTTCAGTGACCGCCGCTGTGGCCGGTGGTTCGGTGGCTGATGTTTAAGGGAGGGATGCTTAACGCCGCGCAGCTCTCACCTCACCACTTCAGCTGCTGTGGGTGGTAGAGGGTCCCGCCCGAGCCATGGCAATCAAGTCCAGCACGCATCAGTCTTTCGCTAATCAGGGTCAACACGTGCAAATTTTTGAAAAAGTGGACCTAGCAGAGACCCCTCTGACACGGGACTGGAGTGAGGGGGCAGCACTGATCCAGACTCCTATCATGTCCAAATGACTTGCTCGCTCCAGTTTAGGCTGAAGTTGCTAAAAAGCCACAGGATTCTGGATGAGGTCAGGAGTTGGTGACACACAACTTCTGGCACTACTGAGCAGACCTGTAGACTGACTGGTTGATGCTCCAAAGACGTCAGGAAGGGGTTTGCATCTGGGATTGCACCGATATGGACTTAAGTTGGAGAAGGGTAGATTTAAGTCGAATATTAGAAAAAAATTCTTTACTCTGAGGGTGGTGGAACACTGGAGCAGGTTGCCCAGGGAGGTGGTTGAGGCCTCTTCCCTGGAGATATTCAAGACGAAGCTCGATAAGGCCCTGGGCAACCTGGTCTAGTTGGGGGTGTCCCTGCGACTGCGGGGAGGTGGGACTGGATGGCCTTTGGAGGTCCCTTCTGGCCTGGATGAGTCTATGATTCTTGCCTTGCCAATGTCATCTTGAGAAAGGAGGAAGTATGGACACCCCACAGAAAACACTGCAAAACCCCCCAAGTAAAATCAGTCCACTCATGAGCTACATCAGCTACAACAGCATTCCTCAAACCAGAGATGGATTAGTTTGTTTAAACTCTCCTTGCAAATCACTTCTAATCAGCAGCTAATTTTTTGCTGAGCCTGGGTGTACAGGTTGCTCAGGAGGGCTGGATCTGCCTGTAGAAATATGCAGTCACCTGACCAGGACCTCATCACCTTCACAGGCTGCTTTGTAAACAGTCATTATAAATAATGAATCAACAGTGTGCTAATGAAATGAGCGCTTTTTAGGGTGCTTTAGAGAAAGCCTCCAATTTAACATAAAAGAAACTCTAATCCACTACGGCAACTTACAAAGAGGACTAAACTATATTCAAATAATGATGAAATATTCAGTTTCTACCTTAATAACACTGAAACTAAGGGGGAAAGATTCAGAGGCACAGATGAGAGTGCAGTTTCCCAATCCTGCTGCACTCGAAGGAGACCTGTTGTACCATGGTGCCTTGAAAACATATTAAAACACTGATCTTGTGTCCGTGAAAATCAAAGATCTGCAATCAGTTTGGTGGGCACTGCCTTCATCCTTCAATGAATTTATAAAAAGTCTAAGTCAGGGCTACCACGACCTGGTCATGGCCAAGTGCTGTCTCAATATGTAGTAAGAAACCTGTTGCTCCAGTGTGTTTCCTTAGAATCATAGAATAGTTTGGGTTGTCAGGGACCTTAAAGTCCATCCAGTCCCACCCCCTGCCCTGGGCAGGGACACCTCCCACCACCCCAGGTTGCTCCAAGCCCCATCCAGCCTGGCCTTGAACCCCTCCAGGGATGGGGCAGCCACAGCTTCTCTGGGCAACCTGGGCCAGGGTCTCACCATCCTCACAAGAAAGTTCTGTCCCAGATCTCATCTCAGCTGTCCTATCACTTGTCCTATCACTCCACCTCCCCATAAAGATTCTCTCACCTCTTTTTCAAATCAGAGAAGGACTCGAGAGATCAAGAAATTAGGAGACAGAGCAAGAGGGTAGGGACTGTGGACTGAGCAGGATGAATTGTATGACATTGCAATGTGGCTTTGGGTTCTGTCACCAGTTGAGACAAGCTGAGACATACAGAAGAGCACACAGGTCTAAGCACCTCATCTTCCCTCTATTTTTGAGAGCCAGCCCTGAGAATCAGAAACTGGCATGTGAAACTCTAGCAAAGACAGAGACACACAAACATCATCATCCTGCATGGACAACCAAGTCATCAGAAGAAGGAGATACAGAAGGAGCAAGTGGACACAGAAAGCTGGATGTAATGAAAGCTACTGGGAGAAAGCTGCATGAGAGGCTCTGGGGCTTTTCGTAGTGGGGTTCAGTGGCATATGGATTTGGGAGGATTGAGAAGTTCTGTTCTATACTATTCCATTGCTCCTTACGTAGGAAATAATGTGAAACACTTTCCCTTTAAAAGCCATTCACAGGTTGGTGATTTCTTTTGCCAGCACTGCACCCTCATCACTTCCCTGCAAATACAGACAGGGCCAGCCAGCAACAAGTGCAGACACTCAGACTATTCATGTTCTTTGTCAATGTTTCTTTATCACAGAGAATTTTGACCTGCCAGCACAATGTAGGAGCTCAAACTTGTTTATGAGATGGTGGATGCTCCTCTTCAGTCTCCCCTTACCATATTCACACTGGGTGCATTTACAAGCAGACACCGTGGGTTCCCTGGAGCTGAAGCTACCTCAGCTGCCTGTGGGGTATATAAACAAGCAGGAGTGGAGCATCAGACTCCCCTCACCAGCTATGGAAATTTCTTCTGTTGTATTTCTTAGCCAATATTCCAGCCCATCTGAACTGCTCCATGCAGCACACAGCACAGCTGGAGCTGGGAACCTTAGTACTTGAGCTGTGTGATCGCAGGAAGAAAGAGCTTGAGAGACACTGTGGAGGGTTGGGGAGCAAGGAGTCAGTTAGCTCTCGCCCATGAGGACATAGGGAAGGTCTGCAGAGGCATCTCTGGGCACGAAGAACAAAAACATGTCCAGCTATAGCTGCTAGATGCAGAGTTTGAAATCTGGCAGCAGCTCTGCCAACAACGGGAGTTCTAGCACACGGATAAAATCATTGATCAGTTCGGAAGTGCTTGATAGACACGTTGCAGATGATGATACTCTGTAGGAGAATGAAAGATGCAATAAATGAGGACGTGACTCAGTGCACAGAAAAGTGAGCTGCAGTGGGACCCAGGCTGCTTGGCCCAAAGTGTCCAAGTGTCCTGTCGGATCATTCGTGTCCAGTTAATCTTGGTACCCACCACACCATGCTGGATGAATGAAGCAAGCCAGAAACAGGTCCAGAGAGCCTGGAGGACACTAGAGAACTCATGGTGGGGCAGATCTCCCAAACAGCTCTGTCAAACACTTCTTCAAACAGTTGAAAGTGCTTCAACTTCTGACACTGACCAGTGGCTGAAAGGAGCAGCAACCACTCAGTGCCTGAGTATTTTCCCTCATTTCCTACGCAAGTCTCTTACCAGGTCACCCCACAGTGACCCACAGCTGCACCGATGCGCGATGCTGGGCCTGTAGTGGCACTGGCCACCAGGGAGTGCAGCTGTTGGATTTCACACTCCAGCCTTCAGAGGTGCTGCATAAAACACAAAATATGGCTCGTCCCTGTCTCAGGAGAGCATGCAGCCTTCTGCAGGGATGCCAAAATCATCCTCCACCTTCATAAAAGTTTTTAATAGAGTGCCTCTTGTCTGTTTAATAAGGAGCTGTCTAAATATGCATGGATTCAACAGAGCAAAACTGCTGTCTGCCTGGGCATCGGAAATGGCTCCAGGTTACACTTCATTCCTTTATTTAAATTTTTAAAAAGCAAGGTACTCCAGTGTAACAAAGTCTTGCTTTATTATATTTACACAAAGACCGTATTCTGGCCTTTGTCTACTCTGGGAATTCTTGAAAAATTAGGTCTAGGCTTGGCCATGGAAACAGCATCCTGACCTGAAGAAGGGACCCCCACAATGTCTGTCCCGTGGTTTCAAGCACACTGACTGTGACAGGAGCCTCTGCTTCACTCCGTTTGTGAGCTCTGCTGGCATGAGGTGAGGCAGCTTTCACAAGCCAAGAGTCCAAGAGTCTGGAGGCTGCTTTGCAGAGGTGCTGCGTGTCTGTGGTCTGCTGCACGCAGCGGGGACAGGACGGGCTCTCACACCCTGGAGAGCCAGGTCAGACCTGGGACCTGACTGAGGTCTGCCACTTGAAAATAACTCATGGTCGTTTCCCTCCTGCCTACGTTTGTTCAAAGTGTGAGCTTTCCAGTGTGGAGACATGCCTGGGGACAGGCAACAACCATGGCTGCTGTCTCCCCAGAATGTGTTGTCCAAGAACAAAGCAGAAACCCACGGTGAATCTTTCCAAGCTGCATGCTGCTAAGCTGTGGCTCTGGAGCTGGGCCACTGGTGTGTAACTGGGGGCGGCTGCACAGCTGCAGTGCAAGAAACCCGTCCCGAGAGGAGGCAGTGGAGAAGACTGCAGTGATTGCATTGTGATACAGAAGAAGTGTTAGAGCTAATCCATTGCCATCTGTCTTTATTTTGCTAACCCGTTCAGTTGGACGCCACATAAGTGCATTCACAGCAGATGAGCTGGGAGAGCCGTGGCATGGCAGCTCTTGGATTACTGGCATGAAAAGAATCCTTTTGTTCAGGAGCCAGGAAGATTAGCTGCTGCCACGTCTGTGTCTGGTTTGTAGGACAAGAAAGAGAAGATGCAGCTCTCTTGCTGCCTTGGCCACTGCTTTGAGGCATCCCAGCTCCAGCTCTTTTCTCACCTCCCTCTTGCTTTATCCTTCCTCTGCTCCTTCCTTCCTGCTCTCTCCTCATCTTGAGCTTCCTCTGTCTTTTCCATCTGCTTCTCTCCTCACTTGGCATCTTCTCCGCTTCTGCTCGAGTGCACACAATATTCCTTCCCCTCTTCCCTGAGTTCACGCGGGCAACAGAGAAGTTCAGAGCAGTGTGGCTCTTCTCCACCGAGGTGCTTTACCTGCAGCCCCTGCTGCGAGAAAAATTGGCTAGCACCACCTGATCCTAGGCAATTTTGCTCACAGCGGGTGCTGGGGATAAAGCGCTTCAGTGCAAGGCGGCTGCCTTACTCCTGATAGCGGGGCTGCCGGTGCCAGTCGGGCGAGCGGCTCCTCCTGGGGCTGCCTTGGGGAGAGCGGAGCTGGGGAGGGAGGGGGGCTGGTCCGTCTGGGCCCCGTGGGCGCAGGATGCTGAGCTCTACGGAGCGGCGTGACCCAGTTAGCGGTTCCCAGGATGACTTCAGGCGCGCCGTGAACCACGGTCTGAGAACCGCTTCTCTCAGCAGACGCAAGAGCCCTCTGCGTCCTTTAGTTTCAGGAGTGCCCCACGGGAAGCAGATGCCCTTCGTGTGCCCCCTCTGCCGCACCTGCAGCCTCTCCGCAGGGTACCAGGGGTACGCACCCCTCTCTGGTTCAGGGGTAGGGGCACAGCCCCCAGCCCCAGGGCAGGGACACAGAATTGTGCATGGGCAGTGGCTGCAGGCTCGGTGGGGATGGTCCTGCCTCTGTCACGTACACCCAGGCTTTGCCAATTTGTGTCCCAGTAGGACCTCCAGTTCCAGCAGAGATCAGAGCTGCCTCCTGCTAGCCTCTCCTGGGAAGAGGACAACCTGTGGAGGTGAGGCAGGGAAGGGAGAAGGAGGTGGGAGAAATGTCTCTTCCTCCATCCCCCTGTCCCCGTTGCAGAGCTGGGCATGCAGCTTCAGAGGAGAAGGACTTGTGGGTCTTGGTGGATGTGAAGGTCACCATGAGCCAGTGATGTGAACTGGCAGCCCAGAAAGCCCCCCACATCCTGGGCTGCATCCAAAGAAGGTGGCCAGCAGAACGAGGGAGGGAATTCTGCCCCTCTACTCCACACTCCCTGAGTCTCCACCTGAAGTACTACATCCAGCTCTGGAGTCCTCAGCACTGGAAGGACACAGACCCGTTATAACAGGTCCAGAGGAAGGCCACGAAGATGATCAGAGGCCTGGAACACCTCTGCTATGAAGACAGGCTATGAGAGAATTGGGGCTGTTCAGCCTGGAGAAGAGAAGGTGCTGAGGAAGACTTTATGGCAGCCTCCAGTACTGCTTTAGAGAGGGCGACAGAAGAGAGTGGGAGGGACTCTTGATCAGGGTGATAGGATGAGGGGTAATAGTTTTACACTGAAAGAGGGGAGATGTAGATGAGGTATCAGGAAGAAATTCTTTGCCCATTTGGACCCAGGTTGCCCCGAGAAGCTGTGGCTGCCCCATCCCTGGAGGGGTTCAAGGCCAGGCTGGATGGGGCTTGGAGCAACCTGGTGTGGTGGGAGGAGCCCCCTTTTAGGGGCTTTTGGGGACTGGAAGGGGCCTCTAAGGGCTCTCATTGTCTTCCAAGGTGGACCTGGTGTGGGGGGGGGGGTGCCCAGGGCAGGAGGGTTGGAACTGGATGATCTCTGAGGTCCCTTCCAACTCTAACCATCCTGTGATTCTATGATTCAGCTATGGCTGCAGTGACCTTGCTGGGCTCCATGTGCTCTCTACTACCAGGCTTGAGCTGGGCAGATTTGCCTCCAGGCTGCATTCTGACCGGTACTGTAGAATGGGATCTTTCTCCACAAACTATCCATGCCATCCTTGTACCAGCCAGGATGACCTATAGAAATGGTTGGGGACACTCACAACCCACTCGATGGTGTACAAGAGTCCCAGGCATACTCTCATGATGTCCTTAGCTCTGCCCTGTACGCTGCAGGTACCAGTGTTGGCAGATGCAGCCCACTGCTGCCCATGCAGTGACTTCTGCATAGGGTTTGGAGGCACAGGCAGAACTCTGGTCGCTCCAGGTGTTGTCAGACCCCTCACTATCAGAGGTCATAGAATCATAGAATGGTTAGAGTTGGAAGAGACCTTGAAGATCATCGTGTTCCAGCCCCCCTGCCCTGGGCAGGGACACCTCCCACCACACCAGGTTACTCCAAGCCCCATCCAGCCTGGCCTTGAACCCCTCCAGGGATGGGGCAGCCACAGCTTCTCTGGGCAACCTGGGCCAGTGCCTCACCACCCTCACAGCAAAGAAGTTCTTCCTAAGATCCAATCTAAATCTCCCCTCTTCCAGTTCAAAACCCTTCCCCCTTGTCCTGTCCCTCCCCTCCCTGACCAAGAGTCCCTCTCCTGCTCTCCTGGAGCTCCCTTCAGATACTGAAAGGCTGCTATAAGGTCTTCCCAGAGTTTGAGTCAAAACTCACTCAAGTGAAAATGTTCCCCAGAAACGGGTTCCTCAGCAGTGCCTGAAAGAGGTGCTGAGGATGAGAGTGATGTAGGAGCAAAGCTGCTCCCTGCCCCTCTGGTTACATAGTCCTCCTCCAGTATCCTTCACAGCTACCTCTGACTTTCAATCCACATTCGTGAAAAAACTTCATAATCTCCCTGACTAGGGAAGGTTTTGGGTCACATACAGATGGATGGAAGGAAATTAATTTTCTGCTTGGGCACTGAGTCGTCCTAGAAGACCTTCATCTCACACTTGAGCTCACTGGACCATGCAGGCCTGTTGAATTTCCTCGTGTGACACTGCAGGGGGCTGTTTGGGCCCTTCACAGCCAAATAAGAGCCAGAGATACATAAAAGATGAGAATCCCTGGTCCTTTGCAGGGTCAAAAAGCCCCCATTGACAAGAACACAGACAGAATTTGAGCCCCATGGGTTTGGGGGTCCTCAAGTTTCCAAAGTTCATCCACGCAGGGGTGCCCACCATCTCCTTCTGTTCAGATGTTTTAGGGTGCTATGAGCCGGGTACCTACACTCACCAGCAGTGTGTGACGTGCAGAGCAGAAATGCATGATGCCTCCACCGTTGCTTTGTGCCGGTTCCTGGGAGCCAAGAGGTGACCTGATGCCCTTGTGTGTTGGCTCAGCAGCTGAACCGCCAGGGTCCTTCCTGCTTCCCAAGGGGGAGTGACCATCCCTCACCGTGGGACTGTGTTCCCCTGGTTCGTGTCGAGATGGAGCGATGCTAGGGCTGCAGGGTACAACGTTGACCCTCTCTACTTGTGTATCATTCTGTTTGTTCCTGTGTAACCGAGGGCTTAGAAGAAGCAGGATGGTGTGTGCATGGTTCCTGCTACTTGCAAAAAAAAACCCTGACAAACATTCTGGGCTGCCCAGGGAGGTGGTTGAGGCACCATCCCTGGAGGGATTCGAGAGAGAAGTTGACTTGGTGCTCAAGGATACGGCTTAGTGTTGGGTGGGGTGGGGTGGTGTTTATGGTTGTTGGGGTTTTTGTGTGGGTGTTGTTTTTTTGTGGGTTTGTTGGGGTTTTTTTCCCCATTGGTTGGACTAGATGATCTTAAAAGTTCCCTTCCAACCTAGGTGATTCGGTGATTCTGTGATTCTACCGGTTTTGCTGGCATGGTGCTGGGCAGGGGAGGTCTGTGGGACGCGTGCCTGGGGTCTGGGGTTGTCCTGAGGGCGAGCTGAGGATTGCTGCTGCTTCCATCCACCGACCACCAGGTGGGAATAAAGAAGACCCCAGTGGGTGAGGAGGGCATGCGCCAAAGAAGATTCCAGAGCTTATTAGCATAGACCAACCTCTTCTTGGGAATATGTATTAGTGGAATGAATATAAACTGGAAATGGGAATTTTGAGGTGTGCGTCTTGGTTGAGCAGAGGCTCCCGGCGCACCCAGCGCTGTTTGCTTACCTTTGTTCGTTTAATAAATTGTAAACTTTAATTGGAATCCTGTGTGGGACTGAATCATTTATCACAGGACCACTGGACTCGCTGATCTCAGAGGTCCCTTCCAACCATGACAGTTCTGTGATTCTGTGATCCTCTGCAGGCAGGTGAGGCCGTGTTGCCTGCAGCTTTCCACTTCAAAGCATCCCTGCACATGGACCTCTTGAACTGGTGGTGGCCTTCCCAGTCTCCACCAGCCTGGAAGCACCATGATGCCGTCTGGGCACCTCTCTGCCCTCCCAGCGCTTGAGTCCTCACGGAGTGCCAGCAGAGAGGCCAACGGCGCGGGGAAGGTGTCTTCTCCACATGTGCAGCCGGGGTCTTCTCCCACCAGGAGTGCCCGGGGCCGGGTGGCAGAGGCAGCGGAGGGTGAGGGGCTGGGGCAGCGGGCACGGCGGGTGGCGGGGGACGGTGCCCGAGCAGCCGCAGCATCGCCGTGGGTTCCTGCGTGCAGGAGGAGGGACGTACCGGACCACTGCTCCCGGCGCTGGCTGGGGCGGGCGATGGCCCCGCCGGCCCCCGCCGTCAGATGGGAGCCGAAGGGCTGCAGGGCTCTCCGTGACTCAGCAATAATGCTTTGGGGAGTTAACATTTCATTATCATTTTTAAAGGCTAAGTGGCTTTTACCACCTGAGAAGTATATTAATGGCCCCAGTAAAACACTCCCCTGAGTGCCCTAATGCTTCTGTTATATCGATTCATTTCCCCCCTCCCCCCTTCCCCTCTTTCTTTTTTAAAACATTTTTTCTCTCTCCCTGCATGTATTCCCCCATTATGAAAAATACACACTCATTTATACGGTGCAGACAGGGGGAATAATGCTCTTCTCCAACTAATAACGCTGCTGAATCCTCCCCTCCTCACTTGCTTATTACTCCCCACAGCAGAGAGAGGAGAGCCAGATGGTGACAAATTCCTTCCCAGCCCCCAGAGATGATCAGCTTATGCCCTGAAGCACGGGGGGGTGGGGTGGGGGGGTGTTCTTGGGGTTTCAGGGTGGTTTTCCTTAGCCTCTGGAAACCTCCTTTCCCTTGGGTTTCAATACTGCCCACATCATGGACAGGCCACGGTTTGGCGATGGGTCGTAAGGGACAATAGGGTTTGGCTCTTGCCTGTTCGTCCTGGCGCCCTTCTTGCTGCTCACATGGACAGCGTGCCATGGGGCACCCGGGCACCATCAGCCCCAGAGGGCAGCCGGGTCTCCCTCACCGGGTTTCTGGTGTCAGCAGTTCCACAGCGAGCACACAGGTCTCCTGCACCGGTGTTTTTCTGGTCTGCCCAGAGTGCCTTCAAGGCCCATTTATCATCTTTGTACAGCATGCAAGAACGAGGAAACGGTTGATCTCTGCCTCTGTCATACTCTTGAAAGCTTTCAGGAAGCTACTGTTAACTTTTTAATTCACATAAAACACATATGGAAAAGGTGCTCTTACATTGATGCTTATCTGATATGAACTAATATATATACACTGCCTGGGAAATATCGGGTGGGTGTCTGCCCAGGGGAACAGAGGCCTCATAAACCATAGCTGTCCCCTACCTACTACACACTGGAGATGAAAACCCACTTCAGCAGCACGTAGCTGCTAGGGAACTCATGAAGTTTCATAACCTTTGTAAGGGGATTATGAGAATTGTTTTCTCCCATCCTAAAGAAGGAGTCTACTGCAACAGCTGCAGCTTTTAGTTGCTACTAAACCACACAGTGGAGACTAGAAAAAAATGGGTTTTATTGACTACCTGTTAGAGAGGTGAAATCACTTGCTCATCCAGTAACTATAACTCAGTTTTCTTATCTCTACAGGAAGAAATACTCCTATGTGCCTTCCTTGCTAAAAGAATTTTGTAAATCACCAGAAACAAAATTTATCCTTCGCAGTCTAAGATCATGAGGAAGTTGCATTGCTTCTCAGGAAACCACATCCTAACAGTAACTAAATCAATGTCTTTAGATACACACCAATATTCCACCATATAGGTTTATTAAGGCTATTACCTATTAAGGTAATATTATGACTCTCACTATAATACAAAGTTTACAATGATATCATAGCACCACCCCAGCTTTGCAGTTAATCTGCTTCAATATATCCACTTTTATATTTGCATGGAATCCGGCTAACCAGTAACTCACTAATAATGTTTAGACATGCAATTGTATTATATTAATAATACTTAACATGGAGATCATAACACAAGCTCTGTTGCAATTGCAGTTAATTTTAATTTGAGGTTCTGATATGGATCACGAGCTGAGCCCAAATGCATGCATCTTAAACTATTTTAAGAGGTGAAGAGGACAGACAGACAGTAACAGTTTCTGTTATTAGTACATTGGCAGCAACAAAAGCAAACAGGCACACATGCCAGCTGACTTAAAAATCATGAAGAAACTAAGAAAAGCAAGAAAAATCAGAAGCCNCAATAATGCTTTGGGTAGTTAACATTTCATTATCATTTTTAAAGGCTAAGTGGCTTTTACCACCTGAGAAGTATATTAATGGCCCCAGTAAAACACTCCCCTGAGTGCCCTAATGCTTCTGTTATATCGATTCATTTCCCCCCTCCCCCCTTCCCCTCTTTCTTTTTTAAAACATTTTTTCTCTCTCCCTGCATGTATTCCCCCATTATGAAAAATACACACTCATTTATACGGTGCAGACAGGGGGAATAATGCTCTTCTCCAACTAATAACGCTGCTGAA
>VZRU01001693.1:289714-319132 GCA_013398155.1 Pedionomus torquatus
GCATGGTTGTACCTCACACACGGCATCACGCGTGGCTGTACCAGACACACAACACCGTGCACAGTTGTACCTCACACGCTGCTCTACACGGGGCTGTAGCCACATACACTGCACCAGGCGTGGCTGTACCACACACACCACCATGCATGGCTGTTCCTCACGCTGTACCACGCGTGGCTGTACAACACCCTGCACCCTGGGCCAGACGTGGGGGTGCCGTGAGCACCGCAGGGCACACACCGCTCCACGTGGAGCTCCACATCCTGCACCACGTGCCTGGCACCACGCAGCCCATCCGTGGTGCCCTCAGTGCCAGGGAAGGAGAAAGCCTCCGTGCCCCACTCCGGCAGCACCGGCAGGGCAGCAGCTGGTGGGGATGCGCATCTGGCGTGGTCAGACCTGAGAGAACGCCCCAGGAGGGGCTCTGGCCGCTGCTGGCGGACCCGGGACTGCGGGTGCTGGGAGCGGAGTCCCCTCTCGTGTCCCCGGGAGGTTCCCCACGGGGAGCAGGGGGAGGCACCGGGTGGGCTCGGGGCATCCTGCACCCTGGGAGCAGAGCGCATCAGCCGCCTGTAATCCCTGGCGCCCTTCCTCATCCTCCCCCTGCCCCCACAAGACCAGCTCCACTTACCCCAGCAGGAGCCCAAGGAAAAAAAAAAAAAAAACAAAAAAAAAAAAAAAAGAGGAGGAGGGAGAGAACATGGGTTTTTTTCCAATAAAGTGATGGATCCTAATGATAAATAGAAATGAATAATCTGTTCTCTGGGGTGCCACAGAAGACCGAGATNTGGGATGGCAGGCCCCCGGCCAGGGGCGAGCCAGCAGCCAGGGCCGGTGACACGGAGGAAGAGAGATGGGGGGAGCGTGGGGGGAGACAGGCACGGCTTTTTCTACTCTCCTGTTAACTGATCCACGGAGCTTTCCTGGCATCGGTTTCAAAGGTATCCCTTCACTAATCCGCCGGGCTGTTCCAGGATGGCGGTTTTGACCAGCGGGAAGGGGGAAGGGAGGGAGGAGAAACGGTCACAGGCAGACTGCACCTTTTCACAGCCCGCAGGAAAGAAAAGCAGGGTGGGAAGGAAGAAAAAAAAAAGGAGTTGAGGGTGGTGTGGGGCCGGGGAGGGGGGTGCCGGGGCTTCTGGGCTGGGGAGCTGCAGGCTCAGCATGGTGGCCACGGGGCCGGCACTGCTGGGCTCGCTGCAGCGGCCGGGGAGGAAACCAAACGGCACCTTCCAAATACAGCTCCTGCCGCGCATCTGCCCGCCGGGCGCTGCAGGACCAGCTCAATGCAGGCTAACCCCCTGCCCGCAGCACGGGAGCACATCGTCCCCGGGACGCCCAGCAGGCCAGGAGGACGGCTCCTGCTCCTGGGTGGGTACCAAACTCCCCGTGGGGCACCTCTCCCAACCCCACAGCACCTTGGTGCAGCAAGGGAAGGCACGCTGGCAGTTGCACAGCACACAGGGACGCCAAGAGCAGGTGGCAGGAAGGTGGCCCTGTGGCATCTAGCCCCTGGGAAGGGCGCGTGGGTGCCACTTAGGCTGTACCAGGTAGGGGGACGGAGCAGATGCAGCGGGTCTCGCAGGAAGCAACCCCTTGGGACCTGATTACTGCGGCACCAGACACTGCCAGCCATTATAAGGGCCAGGAGACTTTTCCAGTCTTAGTTCTTGCTGCTCCGTTGTTGTTTTAATCTAAACATGCAGCCTCGGAGAGATCCTGGTTTGGTGCCCAGTCTGCTGTGGCGTGGAGGGACTCTCCAGCCGTGCGCCCTGCCCCACCAGCTCCCCTGCATCCCGGCATCGTTTCCTTAAGGTGTCTCTCAGCCCCATGAGCTGCTGCCCCTCTGCCTTCAGCAGCGCAGGGCAGCCTCTGCCCATGATGCCAGACTGACCCTGCCCTCCTGCAGCCGTCGCCAGCAGCCATGGCCCATCCCTCCCTGGGACAGGGATGGGAGTGCGGGCTCAGTAAGAAGCCCTTTGCAGGACACCGTTGGAGGCAGCCGGGGTGTTCAGCCATTAGGATAATTTCCTAATCACAGTTGGACCTGGGCACAGAGTCACTGCCTGGGAAAAGCTTCTGGTGCTGGCCCGGGGAGTGGGTGCAAGAAGAATTTGCTTATGAGCTTTTGTTCTTGGTTTTTTTCAAGTCCTGGCAGTTAGAAACATTGGTCTTTCTAAGAGAGCTGAGAGAGCTGAGAGAGCTAAGCTAAGGCAGACCTCAGGCCACAGTTGTGGTTTCTCTGTCAGGCCAAGGCTCGTTTGCCAAACCCCACGTTCTGGTATCACATAAGATTTGGGCAAAGTCAGGTAAAACCCTCACTCTCCCTGTACCTCTCTGAAGAACTTGTATTGGCTCAAAAAATAGATGCATTCTGCTTTTCGGCACATCAATCCAAACTAGGACCAGAACGACTACAAACCCCCCCTTCAGTACAGGAAAAATGTCAGTCCTTCATTCAGTAATATTTTTACAGCTTCTTGCTTCCCAACAAACTCCCTGAAGTTCCGACGGTGCCAGTTTTGCATCATTTTTGAAAGGCCCTTTTTTGAGTGAGGGAACAACCTTTTTTGTGTAAAGAATGAAAAGCCCAAACCCTCCTGTAGAGCCTAACAAAGATGGCACAGTGCCGTTGGGGACCGAGGGCTGCTCTGGCTTCCAGAGTGTACCTGGTCAGGGCTTTTTCGGAGGCCTGGCACGGGTAAGCTGTCCTTGCTGCTGGGAAAGGCACTGCACCCACAGTCCTACCCACCGGGCTGGAGTTTGCTCACCAGTCCTCACATCGGCTGAGAGGAACAGTTTCATCCACGCCTATCTCTGCCTGGAGGCCTCCAAGGAGAGAGGAGAGCCCTTTTTGCTGCCAGGCTCAGCCTCTGGTGCTGCCAAGTTCCACTGTACTGAGAGAGAAACTAGTGCAGAAGGGGCATCAAGGAAGGTGATGGGAAGGCAGCTGGGAAGGGGCTGGATTTTGCACCAGTGCTGGACACATGAAGACCCCCCGCTCCGGACAGGGAGGTTTGGACGACTGCTGCCTCTGAACGGGATGGCTGCAGCTTGCCAGGTCCTGCTGGTGGGCGTGCTCTACCGGTCCCAGTACAGAGACCTGACTAGCATTGCTCGGAACGAGACGCATTCCTCCCTGACCTTTGTCCATGGGCTTATTAAAATAATTGATCCCAGCCATGACAGTCAGGCAAGGACCAGGCGCCTGTCACAGCGCCTCGCTGGTGGCTCCTTCCTTCCCACCACCCTGGCTAGACCCAAGGCTTTTTTTTGCCAGAGCTTCCCTTCCCTGGGGGCGGCGGTGGAGCAGTGCCCCGAGCAGCATGCCCCAAGAAGAGCAGGCTGAGCTGGCTCAGGAGACCTGGGGAAGGTGTCTAGCTGCTGCCCCGGGGGAGACCCGGCCGGTTGTTTTGCTGCCTTTATCTCCAGAGTGTTAATTATTGCAGCCCCAGGTGGCATTGTCCCTTACTATTACACGGTTGACCTGTATCTAATCTGTCATCATCTGAAACCCTCTGCCCGGTCCTGGCACCCCTGTTTGCACAGAATCCCCCCAGCCTCCCCACGCCCCTTGCTTTATTACTCCTGCATGAACCCAGTTACAGTTTCGGGACAGAATCGAAGAAAAGCCTCCTAATTCTCGTCCGGCAAAGACGGGTGAGCCTGGGGTCCCCTGCGGTGCACGGACCCTGGCCAGGCAAGAGCTCGGGGGGCAGCGGGTCCCCGCATCCCGCCCTCCTCACCCCCGGCTGCCAGCGGGGATGTCTCTCCCTTCGGGCCGGCTTTTGGGGGCTGCTCCCCGCCGGGAGAGCAGCACAAAGGAGGCCTCCCCGCCGGTGTCCGGGCCAGCAGCATCCCCGGCGCAGGACCGGGGACCCGCCGAGCCCGGCGCTGGTGCCTCCCACGCCGTGAATGATACCGGAGCCGCAGCCCATTGTCCGCCGGCCGCTGCGCCGGTTCGTCAAGTTTGCGGTTGCATTTTAATCCCGACGCCTTTTCAAAGCCCAGCTGCGCTTTGTGTGGGCACAGGAATTCTTGACTTGCAAATCCCCCCCGGCATTAAATTCAGCCTTCTGGGGCTATGGTGATCGCCCGCACATTGAATGGGGGGCGGGGTGGGGGGGGTCCTTGCCCCCTGCCATGAATAACAAGCAGATGAGAAGCAGCAGAGGACGGCAGAGGGTCTGGAGGAGCCTGGTGCAGCCGGGGTGACGGCACTGGGGACTGGGAGGCTGGGTACGGCGCCCAGCAATGGGATTTGGACCGAGGCAGTGCCAACGTGCCAGCTCCCCTCGCCTGCCAGGCTCGGTTTGGTGCCTGGAGCCTCTAAAAACCATCGGCGGCCTCCAGCAAACAGGGTTCAAGCATCCTCTGGTGTCACAGGGCCAGCCACCGGTGCTGAGCTGGAGGGAGGGAGGTGGAAAGGACTGATACGGGATGGCAAAATCCTGCCGGTGCTGCTGTGCCAGCCCACGGCTGGGCTGGGTCACGCGGGCAGATTTTAGCCTTTTCCTGCCTGTCTCGATCTGTTCCAGGGCTTGGAAAGCCACCCTGCACGCCCAGGGCAAGGATGCTGCCCAGACCCATGTCAAGCAGACAGAGTAGGACTCTGCCCCAGAGGGTGGGGGTCCAGTCCAGTCGGTCCATGACCCAGGCGGTCCTGTCCAGTCCTCTAGTTTAATTCAAGCCATCCTCCTGGAGAACAATAGGCAGGCTGTGTATGAAGAGATGGGCCTGCTGCCCCAGCTCTCCTACGGGCTGGCTGAACCATCCTCACACCAGCCAGGCAAGTTTTCAATGCAACCCAGTTGTTTTTTTCATTAAAAAAAAAAAAAAAAAAAAAAAAAAAAAAAAAAAAAAGCCACACATTTGTCAGAGCTGCAATGTTTCATAGAGCTATATGGTTCGGGCAGACTTTTGCCGAAAGCTGGGCAGTTTGTGTGGCAGCCTGCCCAGTTTCCTAAGCCTTTGCCTCAGGACTCGGGTTCCCAGGACTCCCCCAGGCTGCCAGGGCTCAGCCTTCCCGGCCGGTGCTGGCAGGAGGCAGCTGAGCTGCTTTTCCCTGCTCCGTTGGGAGGACGTGGGGTCCAGGCACGGCTTTGCACGGGACCCCATGCTGCAGGAATCCCACGCCTCGCCCCACGTCTCTTGTCTCCTCCGTGAGGTCTCTGGTCTGCTGGAAGCAGCCCTAGCAACCCCCCAGAGCTGGGGCAGCGCGGGAAGTGTCAACTGACAGCTCTGCTTTGTTTCAGGGGGGAAAGAGAAACACAGTCCTTTCTCATCTTCCCTGGTGGCCTCACTTAACTTCTCAGTGCCTCAGTTTGCCAGGTTCTGGGATCATAAAGCCCTGTAAAGGTCTCAGGGATGCTGGCACACGGTGGAGGAAGGTAAGAATTCAAATAATAAGAACAACTGGCTTCCAGATGCCTCTGCAGCCTCCTGGCCCCGCGCTGCTCCCTCCCCTCCTCTACGCACCGTCACACGCGTGTGATGGCTCTGCGTGTCCTCGTCTCCAGGAGCCCCCTGTGCTCTCCCTGCCCCGCTTTCCTCTTCTCCAAGGCCCAAGTATGCTGCGGCTGTCCCTGCTCGGTCCAGGCTTCCTTTCTCTGCTGCCTGCTCTGCTCTGTGCAAGGGCTCGGAAAGACATGGTGGTTGTCCTCTACACATTCCCTGTGGTAGAGCCCCTTGTACTGGGCACAGATCACAGTCAGCAGAGCCTGGGAGCGGGGACCACTCATGGGGAGTCCGGAAAATGCAGGGAGTAGGAATCCCGCACAAGGAGAAAGAAAGATTTAGGTTCCCCGGGACACCAGCCGGGAAGCGAGACCCTGAGCCCAGGCATCTTGCTGCAGTGAAGAGCTGGCCCTGTCTGCTGGGCGTGTGGGACTTGGGAGCCTGGAGTGACAGCCGTCCCCAGAGCATCACCATCAGCTCAGCAGAATTCCCCGCACCAGCCGGAGAGAGAATTATCCCCTGTTTGTTCGCCCTGGTTTGTTTTTAACAGAACTGTGCTGCTGGCTGTTTATCACTTCATTTTCCTCCAGGAGATGAGGCAAGCGAAGGAGATCAGCCAGAATAAAACATGACCTTTATGGGCTGTGCTGTGGGCTTGGACTTTCCACCTACCGTCTCCATGTACCAATGGGGTCTGAGATGAGCAGATGCCAGGTGCCACGTTTGGTGCTGGCAGAGGAGCAGCATATGTAGCTCTGAGCTCAGGCCCACGGGATACTCCCCGGCGTGTGCTCATGACACCCACCCAGAGAGTTTTTTGTGCCACAGCTCAAGTCACTTCCTCACACCCAAGCAAATTCCTCCTCCTGGTCCATGTCCTCCCCCTGGTGAGTCTCAGCAGAGGAGCGCTGAGTGCTCGTGGGCGAACGGCACACAGAAAACACCATTTCTGGGTTGCTGAAAGGACCCAGGCGTATAGGGACCACAGCCACCCCGGGCTTGTCCAGTGTCCGGCTGGGCTGAGGGGTGCAGCATCACCCAGGGGACCACAGCCACCCCGGGCTTGTCCGGTGTCCGGCTGGGCTGAGGGGTGCAGCATCACCCAGGGGACCACAGCCACCCCGGGCTTGTCCGGTGTCCGGCTGGGCTGAGGGGTGCAGCATCACCCAGGGGACCACAGCCACCCCGGGCTTGTCCGGTGTCCGGCTGGGCTGAGGGGTGCAGCATCACCTCGGCTGGGGATCCGAGGGGCTTCGGTCACTGGAAGTGCCCGGTGGGTGATGGCAGAGTCTGCGCTGAGACATGGCAAAGCCCAGCCTCGCTGAAAGATGCTTTTATCAGCATGGACCAAACACTCATCCTGTGCCTTTCTGCTCCATTCCAAGGACCAGCCCCATGAGTCTGTGTTGGACCCAGCAGAGCTGACCTTCTTCCAGCTAGGTGCTCACCAGCCTGGGCTCTAGGCACAGCTTGGGTCTCTGCTACTGGGAAGGGTTTAAAACAGGTTTGCTGTCTGGCTCTGCTCTCCAGCCAGACCCTGGTTGCTCCCCAGGTCAGCCTTCCCACGGGCTCCTCCTGTGTCACACGTGTGCACGTGGCTATCCATGTGTGCATGAACTGGGCTGAGGGGAAGAATCATAGAATCATAGAATGGTTAGAGTTGGAAAGGACCTTGAAGATCATCGAGTTCCAACCCCCCTGCCCTGGGCAGGGACACCTCCCACCACACCAGGTTGCTCCAAGCCCCATCCAGCCTGGCCTTGAACCCCTCCAGGGATGGGGCAGCCACAACCTCTCTGGGCAGCCTGGGCCAGTGCCTCACCGCCCTCACAGGAAAGTATTTTTTCCTAATATTCTTAGGAATTTTATTCTTAATATCCTTAACACAAAGGAAGAAGTTCCTTTGTGTTAAGGTTCTGGCATGGGGGTAGAAATCGTACCTGAAGGGGTGGCTTAGGAAGCAGGGCTCCTGCCCCAAAACGGCCCTGTCCAGGCAGTAGTCAACGTTGCATGCCAGGGCAAGGACTGCTGGATGGGGCTGTTGATTTCTACAGAGTGCTGCTGGGTCTCCCTGCTGCTGGGTCTGTTTGGGGATTCACAGCCAGTGCTCCCGTAGCGCCCACCCCATCCTCACCTGGACCTCATCTGTGTCTCCATCCCTTTTCTCAGAGAGGGAGAGAAGCTCTCTGCTGTGTCATTGCTACTGCTTCCAGTAGCAATAACAGTGTGTGTAGGGCACCTACAATAGTGTGTAGGGCACCTCTCTTCCAGGTGCACAGCTCTAAGCAGCCAGATATTCTTGGTCCTGAGAGGGTTTGGGGCAGGTGATTCTGCCCCACTACTCTGCGCTCCTGAGACCCCACCTGGAGTCCTGTGTCCAGCTCTGGAGTCCTCAACACAGAAAGGACATAGAACTGTTAGAACGAGTCCAGCAAAGGGCCACCAAGATGCTGAGAGGCTGGAGCCCCTCTGCTGTGAGGACAGGCTGAGGGAGCTGGGGCTGTTCAGCCTGGAGAAGAGAAGGCTCCGGGGAGAGCTTGGAGCAGCCTTCCAGGATCTGAAGGGAGCTCCAGGAGAGCTGGAGAGGGACTCTTGGTCAGGGAGGGGAGGGACAGGACAAGGGGGAAGGGTTTTAAACTGGAAGAGGGGAGATTGAGATTGGATATGAGGAAGAACTTCTTTGCTGTGAGGGTGGTGAGACACTGGAACAGGCTGCCCAGAGAAGCTGTGGATGCCCCATCCCTGGAAGTATTTAGGGCCAGGCTTGATAGGGCTTTGAGCAACCTGCTCTAGTGGGAGGTGTCCCTGTGCATGGCAGGGGGTTGGAACTCAATGATCTTCAAGGTCCCTTCCAACTCTAACCATTCTATGACTCTATGTACCTCTCTCCTGTGGTATTCAGACAGGAACTAAACATTCATTGCATTTTCTACAGACTCTAGCTGTGAAAAGAGCTCTGACCTGTTTTGGCACAAACCCCAATGCCTTTCCCTGATGGATGCACCATGAATTTTGAAGGCATTTACTATGTAGGCAACAGTGACATGCCAATGGACCAGGGAAACAGTGTCCTCGTGGGGATGTCTCTAAGGGAAGACGGAAAAGATCCCTCCTGGACGCAACCCTTCACTTCTTATCTGAAGGTCAACCCAGAGAGAGGTTCTTGACCACCTGAGCCAAGCCACATGTGGACAAAGTCTGCTCAGCTCAGGAGGATGCTTTGACATTGCCTGCCCTTCTCAGCATTCAGCTTGGGTGGCCTCAGCTGATGGCCTGCTTTGTGAGAACACCGGTCTGGATGCCTCTGGGGTGCTAAACATCTCTGAGTCCCAGCCCCAAAGGGTATCTTTGGGGACCTGCCCACACCCTGTGTGAACATTCTTCAATAATATCTCTTGTCTCCCACTGCCGTGCCTGGGTGGAGGTCCTCAGCTTCACCTGAAGCACCGAGAAGGGTGTTCTTCCCCACCAGACCCCCAGGTATGGTCGGTTCAAGTGTTTTTCGGTCAGAGCTAAAGACTAACTCTTCAAGACACGGGAGTGGCTTTGGGCATGCACGGGGAAGTGAGAGAGTACGTGGAGGTGCCTTGGCAACTCCGTGAAGGCAACTAGCTTGGGCATTTAGGGACATGGCATTTAGGGACACCCTGGGAGAGCAGTAGGGAAGAGAAGCAGCCTGGAGGAGCGCCCCACAGCCTGTCACTCCCTGGCAGGTAGTAACATAAACCAAGCAGGTTTGTTTGCAGTGACATTTTGGAGGATGCCTCCCAAAGATGAGTCAGGCCGTGCCTGCTGCAGAAAAACAGTGATGCAGAGTCTTGTGGGACAGTTTTAGTGGCTGTGGAGGAGGCAGACTCACCTGAGACAGCCTCACCAGTCTGGTCCTTGGGAACTGCCTACCACACACAGAGCCACTGAGTCCTCCAAGGGCATCCCAAACGCTTCCCTTTCTTCCCCAAAGTCGTTAAGGCTCACAGAAACTCCTGCAGCCGTTAGAACTGAAGTGCCCTTTCCGTGAGGTGCCCACCCCGACATGACTCGTCTTCCTCTGCCTACGGTATTGCCATCCCATCATTGCCCTGTTGCTAAGGTGCTCAGCCTAGCAATGGATGTTGATGAGACCCTAGATACTGCCTATCAGATTTCCCGTGCGCAGCAGAGAGCAATGAAAACAGAGATCAGAGAGAGGAGGAGAGGAGCCTAACCTGCTAATTAGGGTGGTAAAGCCACATCCACCACCTGCTGCTGGCAGTTAGGTGCTGTGCCAAGGGCTGTATGGCAAAACAGGCTTGGCTGGAGGTGAGACGGGATTCGTTATGGCCAGATGTGGTGGGGAACCGACTGGTCCTACAACCACGGCAGAAGGCAGGCTGGTGGGGGTGAGAAGCTGGGTGAGTGCAGACCCGCTCCTGATCCTGCTGGTCAAGGTCTACCCCCTTCCGATGGGTCGGGTTTGCAGAGGGACAAGTTGTCTTGATCACCACCCTTCTGTCACCTCTGCAGAGCACAATGCTTTCTTCCTCCTGCCGCTCTGCCGGGGTGATTTGTGTCAGCGGGGTCTCTGGCCAAGGTGATTGCAGCAGCCTATTTTTGGGACTGCCCTTGAGAGATGGAAGCCAGGAAGGTGGAGCCCAGCTGTTTCGGTGTCCATGCCCTGGAGAGGCACTAACACCTGCAGCCCGTGCTGGCTGCTCTCCAGTGCCTTGCTAATTGCATTGGGGTCCTTAAATAATACAGCGGCCAAGTGCTGCTGGCTTTCCCGATGCTCCGGAGGGGACAGAGTGGCTCAGCTGGGGACCACTTCAGGCTGCAGGAGACGGCAATGTCTCCATTTAGGTCCTGGGATTTTGACCCCAAAGAGATGCTCTCTAACACGGCTTGCTGCCTCCCTGGGATGTTTATTTGGCTCCGAGAGCCAGCAAGGGGCTCAGAGGTGCCCACCTTTGAGGTCCTTTTTGTACAGACCAGGTTTTAAGGGACAGATCTCCACCCAAATGTATGCACATCCCATACTGAGCCTGGAGTTTTAATCTCATCCTACAGCTCCAGGTAACATCCCACGGAGTTCTTGTCCACCCCCAAAGCTGCCTCACTCACCTGAACAGGGCAGGAACTGAGTGAGTAGCTTGGTTTTGGGCTTTCCTTGATCTTCACATTCTGTTGACCTGAAACACCATAACACAAAGGCAGAGGCTTGGGTGAAAGCGCGATGAGCACCCTGCAGCTCTGCCTGCCACACCTGGCCATAGAGGGAATGCTAACAGCCCTTCCTGGAGCCGGCGTCACCCTATGTGACCCAGGCTGGCGATGGCACATGGGCTTCTACTTCTTCCTCTGTTCTGTTGCACCCTTCCCAGGCTTAGCAGAGTCTGCTCAAGCCTCGTGGTCCGAAATACGCCAGAAGGATTTTGCCTTGCTTGAAAATGGTGGTACTGCCAGCCCCAAAACCCGTCTTGCCTAGGGCTTGTCTCCAACAGCAGAAGATCCTTCCCTGGTATCCTGCTAGGGGAGGATGCAAGAAAGAGAGAACATCCAGTGCTTCCCCCAGCACTTGCCGAGGCCCTGGCTGGTTTCCCTGGACCAGGCATGGCCTGCAAAGTGTGCACTTTTCAGTGGGTTCATCTTCTGTGATCTTGTGTCTACTTTACTGCTACCATATCCTTTCTCGAGGAGTTCCACAGTACTTGGCGTGAAAAATTGCATCTTTATGTCTGCTTCGACTTACTGACCTTGCCTCGTGCCTCTGCTCCTCAACAGGGAGAGAGGAAGCAATCCCTGTTCTCTGATCACCTCTGTCTGCACCTCTCAGCTACCCCTCGGGCATCTCCTTCTGCTCTGGCTGTTCGTGGGAGGTTGTGCAGCTCAGCTGTATGGTGAGAAGCGCTGTGGCCTGCAGGGTCACCAGGGCAGAGCTGTAGCCCTGCGATACCCTCCAAATATCGCTGAGTTTATCTTTCCAGTACATCTGCCAAGCTAAGAATTCCTGTTATCCCTACTCCAACGAAGCACGGCACGGCCAGGTACCAAACACCCCCTCCACACCAAACAAGTGGCTGACAAACAGGCACTGACCCTACACCCCCTGGCTCCCATCCGAGAGGCGCTTTGCTAAGCTCACCCACCCCGTCGTGTCGTCGCAGTGACCGACCCACTGAGGCTGCGCCTTGAATGGGGACCGTGAGCATCACCTGGGTTGTCCTCTGGCTCACAGGCGTGCAAAAACAGAACCACAGAACCACAGAATCACCTAGGTTGGAAGGGACCTTTTAAGATCATCTAGTCCAACCAATGGGGGGGAAAACCAAAGCAAACCAAAACAAACAATGAAAAACACCCACACAAAAAAAAACAACCATAAACCCCACCCCACCCAACACTAAGCCATGTCCTTGAGCACCAAGTCAACTTCTCTCTTGAATCCCTCCAGGGATGGTGCCTCAACCCCCTCCCTGGGCAGCCCATTCCAATACCTGACAACCCTTTCAGGAAAGAAATATTTCCTAATATCTCACCTGAACTTCCCCTGGCGCAACTTGAAGCCATCACCCCTTGTCCTGTCATCTGTAACTTGGGAGAAGAGACCAACCCCCGCCTCTCTGCGGGGTGGTTGTACCTGGCTGGAGAGAAGGCACATTTCAGGAACAACGGGGAGGAGGGGAGGGAGGCAGGGGAGGCTGTTTGTGCAGCCGAAATCACACCGTAGGGCAGGGCAGAGGCACCTGGAACGCAGCCCTTGTGCCAGCCTGGCAAACGGGCCCCGGTGGGCAGAGCTGCCCGGAGTAAAGCTGCCTTTTCTGGGGCACTCGCTCCCCAGGATGGCGTGTGCTTGCACAGGGGCTGCCCACAGGGGCAACGCTTTGCTCCTTTTTCTCCATGGAAAAATTGCCCCATCCGGGTTTTAACTTTAAATCTGTTTGCCTTTATTTATTTTTTTAAGAGAGGAAGGCCAGTCGTTTCTGGCAATTGAAAAGATCCCACGCAATGGAAAGGGACGGGAGCAGACAGTGGAGGAAGGCCAGGAGGGAAGGTGTCACAGCCTCGCCGGGGACACGGGACACTCCCTGCCACGTGGCTGTGGCCCCTGTACCCTCCCGCGGTGGCATCTTCCTCTGCCCACGTTTGCCTCACTGGGCTTCCTCCAGCGGAGCCCTCTGTAGGGTCAGGAGCCCTCTGTAGGGTCAGGAGCCCTCTGTAGGGTCAGGAGCACCATCAGTGCTGGGGTACCGCAGGGAGACCCAGCGCTGGAGCGCCAGCGGCCGTGGGGATGCCAGCCCAGGGGGACCAGCGTCCGTAGCCAGGCCACACACCCCCGTGCCATGTGGAGCCCAGGTGGACACCAGGGCACACGGGGATGCTCCTCTCTGCCATCGGGAAAGAACCCGCCATCTCCAGCGTTCAGAGATGCTCAAGTGCCATCCTAGGAGGCACAAGCAGGGGCCGGGAAGAGCACATGGGCCAGGCATCCTCCGAGCAGCTGAAGCAGGTGGGAGAGACAAGCCAGGCTTTCTCTCTCTCTCTCAGCCCTGTCCCACACACAGACTTTAAATGAGAGCTGCAAAGACCTCTGTTCTCCGGGCTGGCCTCCCCTCCCTCGGTGCCACTTCTCTCACCCGCTCAGCAGCTCAGCTCTGCATCCAGGTTTACATAAGTTTAAAGAGTGAGTGTGAAATCCACCCTGGGGTCTCTCCTGACTCCCACTTGGCTCCCTAATTGGAAAGTCTGCCAGCAGGAGATACTGCAGTGAGCTAAAGCAGAAACAAGCTCCCTTTATCCCGGGCGGTGGTGGCGGGTGGGTTCAGCTCCCCAGCCCAAACCACACCAGCTGGGAAGGACACGGGGCAGATTTGCACGGGCTCCACCAAGCGCTGGTTCTCCAGCAGGCTCCTGGGGCTTCACCACTCGCCAGGCAGGTGGTGGGAGGCACAGGCACATGCGAGAGGGGCTCACGCAGCAGCGTGTCCCTCGGGCCAGGGCCAGTCTAGCCGTTTGCAATCCCTGACCGGTTGATGCCAAGAGGCAGGGACAGGAGGACAGAGCTCTGATCTCTTTGCAGTGCTGGGAATGTGTGTGGCTCAAACACCTGCATCTCCAAGAACAAACACCTGATTCTGAGGTTCCTCCGCTTGTTTTGTGCTCAGGAGAGGATTTTCCCTGATGCATCTGCAGCTCCTGTTGAAACACCACTGACCTACATACATCCCCACTTTTGATTATTCAGCCTGAAGGAATCAAGAGTCAGAGTCTCATCTTCGTCGCCTTCCTGGAGGGGAAAACTGACCACCACACTCTGGTCCTTCTGCTGCCCCCAGCCCAGCCCCACATTACATGGGGCCAAACCATCTCACAGGGGTGGCAGTGCTACCTTCCATGGAGACAAAGTCCACACACCTTACCCAGGCACGTTGCACCTCAGACATGCACATCAACAACCAAGAGCCACCTGACCCTGTGAAAGACAGCTAGGAAACCTCTCCCACCAAACACCCATTGATTTTTTTGCTGCCTACTTTAGTTTTTGGAGGCCTCAGAGGCCCAGATGTTGCCTCCAGTAGAACTGCTTCAAAAACAACAATGATCTCAGTACAAGCAGATCAATGTCCCAGAGCTTTATGTTTTCTGAGAAAATAGTGAGGCTTTTGTGCTCCCTGCATCAGGGAGGTTTGTTATCCACATCAGGATGCTATGTTCACCCTGAGAAGAGGAGCTAAGCGCTGTACAGATTTGTATTCTTTTGGTCTAGCATCACCAGCCTCGATGAGCTCACTGTATAAGCAGGTAGGAAAGAGGAGTTAAGGGGACCAAGACCAATAACAGAGTCAAAACAGGTACCCAGAACTCCCATGAAGGACAGGGGAGGGATGCTTTCTGAAAGTTCATCAAAATTTCTGATGGATATAGGACCCAGATAACTGGGAATTTAAACTTCTTAAAAACAGAAATTCCCTTTTCTGATCAGTTCTCTAAAAAGAAAACAATCTTGACACACGAAATACAATATTATTGCTTGTTTTGACCCTGTGAATTAAAACATCAACTCACCCAACAAACGATGTCTTCCAAAACTCCAGCAAAACCAGTCAGCTTGCTCCTTTGACCACGAAGTGTGGAGCAAAAGGCAAAGGGATGCGGTAGACTCACATACATCTGCTATATATATAAACATTCCTTCCGTGGCCTTTGGAGGGTTTCTCATGATCATCTCCATGGTTTACCCTCTGAGATTGGACAGGAGCTTGCAAATGCACCGTTATGACTGCAATTTTTTCCCGGTGAGATCCTGCCAGCTGAGTATTGCAGATTCCTCCTTTTACTAATCCCACCTCCTGGAGGCACTTAGCAACTAATCTGGATTACCTATTTCTACTATTCTGTGACAAAAGAAACCTCGTTGTTTCAAGTCCTGTGGGCTCCCTCCAAGGCAGTGGCCCACAGGAGCATCCCCTTGTCTTCCTAATTCGATTTAGATTGTTCCTTTGCCAAGACCCCTCAAGTCTCGTGTGCATTAAGTGGGCTCCGAACAGCCGCCCTAGCCAGGGACATCATCCTGCTTGTGGCAAACCACGTCAGACCCAGGCCAGCAGTGGGAAGATTAAGGGTATTTAGCAGTGGCTCGTTAACAGATGCCTTAAGGAAAAGCAGACAGCACGGTGCTGACCCACAGCATGGAGCTGGAGACGCCTTCCCGGTCTGATCTAACCAGGAGTTTTCTACTTCAGAGCATCCCTTGCCCGGCTTTTGCCAGCCCGTGTCACTGCAGGTCAGAGCATTCAAACAGAAAAAGTCCAGTTGGTTCCCCCAAACGCTGGAGCGAGCCTTTGGCTCCCGTCACCCAAGAGGCAATCAGCAGGAGCCAGGAGTCTCAGAAGTTCACGAGCCAAATGGGCCCAAACTCGTGCATATAAAAGCCCCAGGGGCTGGTAGTCTCTCTCTGTTTTCCCAGCCCTCCTCCCGATCCCTGCCTGTGGCCGTCTTTTGCGAGGTGGCAGGAGCTTCCCACAGCACTCGGTGCAAGGCTGTTGTGACACCACCCACCCAAGGCCTTTGTGAACCTCCTCACATCCTTCTCTACAGTCTCCTCCACGAAGCCTCTCATTTCTATTCACCTTTTCGGTCACTGCTGGGCTCTTGAACAGAGGTCCTCGTTCAGTTGTCACAAAACTGCCAGTTCCTGGGAGGCGACAGCCTCCTCATGGAGGAGGTCACAGCCCTCATAATACAGAACGGCTTGACAGAGGCTTGGGCGGACTCTTGCCTCCCTCTTCACGTGCACCACTACCTGCTTGTGCTCACATCTCGCTACGACATCTCTAATTCCTCGCCATCCTGCTTATACCCCCCCCCAATCTACACGGGTCTGCCTGTTTCGCACGGCATCATCTCATTTGCAGTACGGACCCTGCACGACCTCCTTGCCAAAGCAAGGTCCACAGCACCTCGCACCCCACTCAGCCTGATGCCCACAAGTTTTGAGCAAATTAATAGGGCATGGTCTTCCCCCAGACTGCTCTCCACGCTCTCTCATGAACGCACCATCTTGGTGCACACAAGACCTTTCCTCAGATGCCACTGAGTTTCCTGTAGGAGGATTATTCCCAGGCATTGGGGTTTAAACCCAACCAGCATCCAGGGAGCAGCCAGATGCTCAATTCTACCTGTGGCAGTAGGATGGGGAGAAGAGTTGGAACAGTAAGTCTCACGGGTTGAGACAAAGCCACTTTAATAAGTAAAGCAAAATCAAAGCAAAACCAGGAATCCATTCACTGCTTCACATCACAGGTGTTGAGGCATCTCCAGCAATGCGGGGCTTCATCACTGTAACAGTGACTTGGGAAGACAAACCCCCATAATTCTGAATGTCCCTCCTTTCCTCCTTCCCCCCGCTTTATACACTAATTCTGACACCACCTGGTAGGGAATATCCCTTGAATCTGTTGGGATCACCTCTCCCCGCTGTGTCTCCCCCCAGTTTTCTGAGCCCACCCAGCGGCAGGGTGGTGTGAGGAGCAGAGAAGGCCTTGACTGCTCAGTAACACCTAAGATCATTATCACATAATAATATCACATAATCAGCAACACATAAAATCATGTTATCAACATGATTCTCATCCTACATCCAAAATCTAGCACTGCACCATCTGCTAGTAAGAAACTTAAGTCTGTCCCAGCCAAACCAGGGGCAGACTCAAACCGTTTCTCACACTCACCCACCCCGCAGACCCCTTACCGAGGAGCGCAGAAGACCCACCCCAAGAGCCTCTCCAAAGAGCTACGATCAGTCTGGCACATCATGTGGCCCAGTTACATTAAGGCGGTGTAAGGATTCATTCCACAAACTGCTCTTGGCAAGGAACAGCCTGGCTGTCACCAGGAGGGCTTGCTCCAGGAGGGATGCTGGTGGGTGCACCTAAAGCCTTCGCCTTGTTCGGAACCAGGAAAGGCAAAAGCACCAGCTTGTCCCGAGCAGCGCCGTCATGCTGGTCCTGGGGCCAGGATGCCACACTGCAATATGGAAAACCAGCTCAGGTGGGGCTTGCGGCGTTTGCAAGAGTTCAAAGGCGGTTGTTCAAAGCTTTTCCATCTGCCTGCCTGTCCACTCCTCCCTTCCGAGCCACCCTCCAGCCACCACTGCTTCACACGTGGCTCCTGAGATGTCAAGCCTGCCCTTGTGAGCTTCAGGAGGTGAAGCTGCGGTGCTCCAGCTCTTCCAGACACTGTACCAAGCTCCGTCCAGCTGTTCCGGGCTCTCCCCTGGCTGCTTCTGCTTCGGTGCCTCCTGCAGCAGGGCGGATAGTGGTTCTCAATTGCAATCCATCCTTGGCAAGGAACAGAGCAGCTGGGCAGCTGAAGAACCCTTACTTCTGCTCTACATGGGCGAATGATAGCTCTGGTAGGGGAGCAGGACCTCTCTGTGGTGAGGTTTCTCTGCTGCCTTCGAGATCTTTGTTCTTCCAGAACAGCCTGGAAATTGGTGAGGAAATGGTCTTGCCTCTAGCGCCGTCCCAGAGGGGTTCCCAGGTGTGGGCTAAACAGCACCGAGTCCCCCTCTTTCCCTCCAAGGAGGGCAGTCCCTGCCTCTGGAGGCATTTCAAAGCAGCTTCTCCCTCCCAACTGCCCTAGAGAAGAAATCACCTTCAGAGTGGAGGTGCCTTGCCAAGCTAAAAGTAAATTTTCTAAATATCCTGTCCTCACCCTGTGGCCCCAAAGCCTTTCTGAGACCCGACACTGGCAACGGCTGCTGACACACCGTCCCGCAGGGAAGGGAAGCCCCACATCCCTCCATCCCACCCCGGCCTCCACACAGCCCCAGCTCTGCATCACCTGCCTGGTCCGGAGCACAGGATGCACCAGAGTGGGCAAACTGTGAGAGAACGCACTGCCAGTAAAGCAGGCAAAGCATCCCAGGCCAACAGAGCACAATAACCTTGTGCATCGTGCTTGTGAAGCAAGACACCGTCCTGCCTGCGTGGTGGGGCAGGACCGGCCGGGACCGCTGCTCTCCCCTGCACTGCAGCGGCCAGCGCTGCCGCCCCGGGCGCATTCTCTCCTCGCTGGATAACTTACGTGTGGCTGCCCTGCTCCCTGTACTCAGCTCTGATACGGTGCCAGCCTCAACACACGGAAACCTCCAAAACCTCCCATAAGCTCGAGCGACTTTACATTAGCACATTGTCTACGATCCCGAAGCCTACGGGCTGCGACCAGCAAGCCTTCCACGAAATACCTAGCAAGGTAGTGGTAGCTTCGCACGAAGCAGAATGAAAGGACAGAGTCACCCAGCTTTCCAGCTACCGCAAGTTTCTTGGCTGAATAAAAATTTTATTTAACAGAAGCATTAAATTCGGTGCCACCTGGTTTATCCCTGTGTCACCAGGCCTGGAAGGAATGCTTTTCTCACAGCTTTCAGTGCTATTTGCGAGGATACGGGTCCTAATTGCAGCTCTGCTGTGCTAACATTGCCAGGAATTTTCATAAGGCCATTCAACTCAAATCCTGGGTTTCTGGGACTATTCCTTCTCTTAGGAAGCTTTTGCTGTTCTTCTCCCAGAACCAGTGAACAAGCAGAGGGGACAGGAGAGCTAAGAGTGTTCAATGTCTTCACGAACCAATTTCTGCAACATTTTGGGGTCATTCACCCCTCATAATTAATTCTTCCTTTCTCTGCCTTATGAAGCCACGTTTATTCCCTTCAAAACTGCTTTCCATCTCACCCCTTTCTCAGGCTCCGGGCCTACAGTCCACTGGTAAGTTTGGAAGAACATCCCCGCTTTCCTTCAGTTGACGGAGGAGAGCTGGACAAAGCCTTGGCCCCAGGTCCGGTCTGGCAGGAGATTCCCCTTCTCTTCCCGTCCCCTCCTGGAGTCCTGCTGAGTGGCTGAGTGATGAGGGCTCTCAGCCCATCCCAGGGAGCTGTCAGCAGAGCCTCGAGGATTTCACTCAGCATCTCCTGGGCAAGCCATCAGACCCAGCCCCAGACACTGCTGGTGGGCAACAGCCGGGTCTTGTGATCCTGGGGAAGGGTCTCGCTGCTCGGCAGGACCAGGAGGCAGTAAACCCCTCCCAGCGCTGGCAGGGCTGCTTGGGGTGCTCATCACCACAGCAGTCATGTCCAGCTCAGAGACATCTCCCTGCTCCATGGATGGAGCTCCCTCTCAGGCCATTGAAAATGTCCCTAAGGTCATCTGTGGGTGACCCACCTGGCTGGTTCCTGAGACTTGGCAGCTGATGGCCCCCAGCAGCCCGTGGTCTCCACTCCCCAAAGTCCTGTTCCCCGCTCCTCATCCCTGATCCCCGCTCCTTGCCCCGCTGTTGGTAGGTGTTTGTAGATGGCTCATCCCGCCTCTGCCCTCCCCAGTCCACCCACAGCCCCTCTTCCCCTCTCTCTGCCCAGACACCAGCACCGTCACTGCCTGTGCTGTCCCCAGCACGCTTTGAGGGCCAGCCTTGAGCGCGCTCCATCACCCGCTGCCTTTCACCATCTGGGGCTGCCCAGCCTGGAGAAGAGAAGGCTCCAGGGAGACCTTGGAGCAGCCTTCCAGGATCTGAAGGGAGCTCCAGGAGAGCTGGAGAGGNCAACTCTGACCATTCTGTGATTCTATGAGCTCCCCCGCAAAACCCTTGGCCCAAAGAAACGTGGGCAAGGCTGACCCTCTGGAGACAGATGTCAGCCCAGCCTGCCCAGCCTCGCGGCTCTCCCTGGAGGCAGCTTTCCCCGGGGGAGGAGGGGGAAGGAGACACTAGTCCTCTCCTTCTTTGAGTCACCCTCCCTTGTCCTCATCCCGGAGTCCTGCTGCTGCATTGTGTCCCCCAGGGAGGTCCCCCTGCTCCGTCCCTGGAGGTACACACCACACTGCCGCTGCCAGCCCCCAGGGCCTCCCATCCCACCCACGGGGGCACCGCGGAGGAGGCCACGACGTTTTGATCGCTCTTCCTGGGGACAGCTTTCCTTGTTCTTGTTACAAGCCCCTTCCCTGCAGCTGCCAGCCCGGCCGGGAAGCCCATCCCCATCCCTTCTTGCCACACGGGGGGCAAGGGCAGGGGTACCGCGGTGGGGAGCCCTATCCCTTCCCGCAGTGCAGAACGTGGGGTCTGAGGGCAGGCAACGGGGTCACAGACCTCAGTTGATCTGCCCTTGGGGAATGCACGTGGAAAGGACCAAGGAGCTGTTTGGACTCGTCTGCCCCTCCTGACACAACTGCCCCTGCAGGGGGCTGTGGGTGAGACCTTCTTGGTCGAGAAAGCCCCACGGCTTGTCCTGTTTGGCTGTTTATGGTTGGGACCAGATCAGGTTTCTAACATCTTCCCAAGCCAGTAACTTTGTTGGTTTGGTTGGTTGGGTTGGTTTTTTTTAAAAAAAAACAAAAACAAAAAAAAACCCAACCAACAAAAACCAAACAAACCCAAAAAAACCAACACGGTGCGCTGATTTTCTCCTCTTTCACCCTCCCATCCTCCACCCTGCCATTTGTGGCCTGGCCTGAAGATGGTGAACGAGCAGCAGCGCTCTGTCCGGAGTGCAGCCGGGGCTGAGCCGCCTCTGTGTCAGCCCAGGTCCCCCCCAAACCGCCCACGGGCTGAGGCAGGCGGCGAGGGAGAACTCAGCATCATCCTGCTGCAGCCAGCCAAGCAAGGGTCTCCTGCATTGTCTACACCAGCCTCCCAAGGTGACGGGACCCAGGAGGGGAGGGTGGCAACGCCCTGGCCCTTTCAGCCCCTAAAAAGACGTTTTCTGCTCCCTGCTGAGCTGCAGACTTGCAGCATGAGCCACCATGTGCCTCTGTCCCCCCCTGCAAAAAGGGCTGGGAGCCCTTTCCAAGGGTGCTGTGGGGACGAATACAGCAGATAGCGTGAGGCTCCCAGAGCAGGTAACATCCCCCTAATTAAGATAAATACTAATTAAGTCTGGGACTTTCAAAGAAGCCCTGGGAGCAGACTCCAACTCCTGTTGAATTTCAATGGGAACAAGACACCTGACTCCAGAAAAACCCAGCCCCAGATATTAAGCTGAAATGGGCCCTTCCCCAGCGCTGATGTATTGCTGCTCCGTAACTCACGGTGCCTTCCCGTACATCCGAGCACAGCATCGATGTCCTGGAAATGCTAATAAGGAGCTTTAGGAGGGCAGCAGCAAACAGGCTCCGAGTCAGACGCCCGTGATCATCCTGTGCCATTAAACATTATGGACTAGCTCCGAGCTGAGCTCGCCCGCTTGCTCACCAGGCTCTGGCAGAGCCCCGGGTTCTTTGTGCACCCCGAGGGACCCGCCACCTCCTCCATCCTGGCTGTGGGGAGCTTAGGCTGGTCCCAGTCTCTCCAGAGCTTAGACTGGTCCCAGTCCTGCACTGCCTGGGAGGCCTTTACTGGGGCGAGCGCCGTGAGCACAGTGCTCCCTGATGGATGGTTCACGCAGGGACCGGTGCGTACTGGGACCAGCCTTCCGACCACCACCAAGGGATGGCAGCAGGAACCAAGCCCTTCCCGCTGCAACCAGACCCCCAGGAAACCACAGAGGGGTGAGGGGGGCCAGAGCCCCCTGTGTGCTCGCCCATCCTGCGCTCAGGCATCCTTCACCTACCCTTCCGTGTCCAGCAGTAGGTGTGAGCCACCGCCGCAGCCCACGGGGCAGCAGGGGATGTTCGAGGGGCAGGGGAGGGGGCGGCACACAGCACTGGTGTTGGGATGGAAGGCGTGTTGGGATGGTGTTGGGATTTTCGGCGGCTGTGGTCCGGGAGGACGCACCGCGACAGCGCCGAGGCTGGGCTGCAGAGCCGCTTGGGAACACGGAGCGTGAGACCCCTCGGCAAAGCCACCACGTGTCCGGCTGGCTCAGGCCCAGCATTGTGACGGGCTGGACTCGGCAGGCCCGATGCCAGCCCCGAGGTCTGAAAAACACAACCTCTCTGTCCTCCCGTCCTGCCCGCCTGCGCCTGTTTCGAATTAGCATTGCCCCCCGCCCCCACCTCTCGCCGTTTGGGCAAATCCCCCCAGCTGCCTGCCAGCCCTGCCGGGGCGAGAAGGGACCGGCCCGGAGCCCGCTTTGCTTCCCAAGGACTTTCCCGAGTCCCCGGTACACTTTAGCAATTAGAGGGTTAAGTTTCCTCCCGGCCTCGCTGCATTAACTGGAAAGGAATGAAGTGTCAGGCATGTTCTCACCACAGCAGGCTGTTGGAAAGCAACTCCCTTCTCCACGCACACACACCTCCCACTGCTGCGACCAAATTATTTTCTATCCTCCAGAGACCCAGTATGCCAGACAAAATCTGCAGCATGACTCTGATTCATTGCAAAAGGATGCAGATGTAATATTCCCTTTTTTGCCGGGGCTTCTTGCACGCTAATTCACACGGCATCTCGGCGTTTCCAGTTTTACAGCTCGCCTTCTCTCTTTATTATTTTTTTTTTTTCGGAGGGCTCTGACGCCCCTCGCTGACCCTTGGCCCCACGTCCTTTCTCCCAGCGCCACCAAAATAAAGACGCTAAGCCTCCCATCTCCAGCGTGCAAATAGGCAGCTCTCCCCAATGTGCTAATTAGCCGAGTGTTTGGAAGTAAATAGGTATGATTGGTGGTAATTTCCTGGCTGAAGGGGTAATTATTTGTTTCAAACAGGCTGCAAAATAACCCCTGTAAGGTGAGATAGGAAACTAAATTCAAAAGAGGTTTCCTATTCCCACTAAGCAGGATTGAAAACTGGTTTGAAATTCCTTTTTTTATTTATAGTACATGGTATCCATGGAAACCTACAGAGGAGGTCATGGTAGCTAGGCCTCCGTTTCACCCTGCTCAGGGGATTACCGTTGCACAGTGGTACGCAGCCGGGTAGCACCCCCGACCACCTTTCACCCCCGCCCAAGGGAGGAAAGCCCCAGCGTGGGCTCCATCCCGAATTCCCGCTTGCAGGCGGCGATGCGCAGGCAGGGCGGCTTCTGCCTTCGCCTCTCCCCGTAGATCTCAGGAAAGCCCTCGCTTTAAAGGCAGAGGGGAAAGCGTGGAGAAAGGGACGCTGCAGAAACGGCTGCAGTTTTTGACCGGATCCCGGGGGTGTGATGCTGGGTGCTGCTCCCCTTATTGATTTCTGGGGGGAGGGAGTGGGGGGGAAAGGCTGTTTCTCACCTTCAGGAGCAATTTGGGCTTTACCTGGTAGGAGCCTTTTGCTAGTGCAGAGAGGAGCGGCTCCACGTTAGGGTTTGACTGCGTGTGATTTAGCAAGAGAGGGTGATCGTTACTTTTTATGCCGTATGTAAAAACCCGGTTACAGCCCGTAGAGCGGCCGATGCTCCCCAAACAGCGGCAGCAGCGAGCGAGCGGTGCAGAAGAAGGTGCGGGCTGCCAGCTCGCTCCCCCGTGCTGGCAGGGCCTCGGCGGCTGGATGCTCCCCAGGAAGGCAGAGGTGGAGCAGGGAGCTGTGCCGCCTCCGTTTTCCAGCCCAGAGGAGCCTGCCGGCCAGACCCCCACACCACCCCCTTTAGCTCCTCAGGCTCTGCCCCAGCAGCGCCGAGAAACATTATGCCTGTGACCTTCACTAATTCACTTTCCCTCTCCACGCCGCCTTTCCTCCACTTGCAGAAAGCCACGCTTTTTCACACAGCGTAAAAATAGCCCTGTGCAAGGCGCTGCCAGAGGAAGCTGTGGGGCCAGGAGCGCGCAGGCTGGCGCAGGGACCGGCGGCTCCACACAGGTCCCTGGTCTGGCTCACACCACCCCCTGCCCCAGCTGGGAGCTCCAACCCCTGACCACCCAGATGCCCTTGGCCTCCTCAACATCTCAGCCTCTTCCACTGCCACTGCCCGGCTGTGGACTCAGTCTCAATGTGGTGAAACCCCCATGGTGGAGGTCGGCAGCAGCAATATGTTCCTTTATCAAAATTCTCCCCAAAACTGATTTTTATTTCCCCCCTCTGGTTAAGGAAACTAAAGGCTGAGAGCATCAATATTAGGTGAATAGCAAGGCAGAATTTTGAGGTTTTCTGAATCAAAAATTTCCCAAAAAATCATTTCCATGCCCTTCGTGGAAACGATTCTGGTCTGCGTATGTGTCACGGTGGAGTCATTACCACCACGTAAAACCAAGCCGTTCGTGTCAAATTGACTTTATGTCACCAAAATCTCTGTCCAGACGAAACACCTCCTGCTGCTCTTCAAGAAGGGAATTCTTGATCCTTGATTCTTCCCCTGCCATCCCTCCAGCTGGGACGTGCACAGCACCGTACGGCGACGGCCACCCCCGGCCACGTGCTTGGGCTTCAAGCCTGTATCAGGGTGTTTTCTCATTTCCCATTGCCACCCCTGACGCGCTCCCCAGCCCTGTTCTTCAAGCCCTTTCCTAAGCCTGCCCTTTGCCAGAGGGAGCTCCCCAGGAGCACCTCATCTGCTGGGCAGGGCTTCAACCAGCACGTGGGGAAGCCACCACCTGTGAAGCAGACACCCAGGCACACCTCGTGGCTGACCCGAGGAGGTGAATTCCATCCCAGAAGTGACCTTTTCTCTCCAGCAGTGGCTATGAGCTCAGGAGACATCAAAGGTAGAGAGGGTGAGTCCAACCCTGCTCTAGCAAGTGGCCACCACACGCCTCTGGACTCGGTGTGGGACCCATCCCTGTTGCCTTCCCTAACCCGGGGAGCCGCGCTGCTCCCCAGCCCCACGCAAGATCTGCGTCTACCCCCGTGTCCTTTCTCATCTTAAGTTCCTCCACACGGCCAGCGATTTCCTGGTGCTAACCACGATTTTGCGCCTACCTTGATGCTTGCTATGCTATCGCAGGTTCGGTCAATCAATCTTGCCTCAGCCAATAAGCAGGAGAGAAGCGATGTTTTTCCTACTCCCCCAGCTCTCCTCTCCTCCCGTTCCCCATCAGGCACTCAGCAAGTTCACAAGGGCAGGCAGCTCTCGGTTTCCTTGGTCACGCACAGCAGCTTGCCCTCCTGGAGTAATAAAAACAAATGACACGTCGCTGTTTGTTGTCAGAGACGTTTCTGGGCCCCTCCGTGGAGAGAAGGTTTGGGGGGAAGGAAGCATTGGCCTTTTTGGGTTCCTTCTTGACCAGGTGGAGGAAAAGTCGTCAGTAGATGTTCGTTGTGAGTGGAAGTAATGCCAGAGCTGACTGAAAAGGATGAGCAAGGACTGAGATGTACCGAGGGATGCAGGGCTGAAAGATAAGGAGGGGGTGTCCTTGTGGATGCTGGACCCGGTGAAACAATGCCGGAGCTGATAATCTGGGAGCACATGAGACCCAAGAGGTGTCTGTGCCAGGTCCTGATGACTGCCAGAGGGGACAAATCCCCAGCCTGTAGTGCCACCCTGCATCCCCAGCTCCTGTCAGTGAATTTTGTAACCTTAATGTGTGGACACTGGGTCTCGTAAGATGGAGAACAGATTAAGTCTCCCTCGTCAGATCTGCCCTACTTCCATCTGTGGCGTATATGCATTTTCTCCTCGTTCAGCGTCCTCTCCACACGGGCACATGGAGAAGAGGTCGCCCATGCTGTGTGCTCACACGCTCAACTGCATGGGAGGGAGCCCCGGGAGCCCTGGCAGAGCTGGAGCTTGGGAGCTCAGGAGCTTGGGAGCTGCTGGTGCCAGAAGCCAGCTCTTCCTTCAGCCCACACGTAGCTCACGGTGATGGAGACCCTGCCAAGCCGTCCTCCTGACCCTGGAGCCCTGCCCCACACGTTCTACAAGCTCTGTATCCCATCCCAGGCTGAAGCAACCAGCTGGGCTGCCCAGTGCTAGTGGCCCTGGACCTCAGCGAGCCACCCTGCTCCGGGCTGAGGCCACCCACAGCGGGCGGCACCGAGCCCGAAGGACTTCACCATCTGGTTGCTGATTCAGACAACAGCCTCCACTCTGTGACGTTCCAGAGGCTGCAGGAGGGGAGGACTCGCAACACCTTTATCTTTAGCTTTGCTTCTCCCTTTTCTTCCTATTTTTATTAGCTGGGAGACATCCCGTCCTTTTTATAGCTCTGAAGTTGAGGGTGATCAGATGAAAGCGTGGCGGGGCTCCTGCACGGGTAGATGAGCGGCCATAAGGTCGAGGCACCTAAAGGAAAAGTTTCCAGCTTTCACGGCCCTGAGGGTTGTCCCGTAAAATTACTCATAAAATTAAAATGGGTTTTGAGTTTCAAAGTCCTGAGGAACTTGAAATAGTCACCAGTCAATTCTGTTATATGGGAAACCTCAAACCTTATTGAAGCAGAGGTGAACGCTGTGCTGTAACATCTGCTGGGGACAGGGGACCACGCCTGAGGTGGCAGCGCCCAAATCAACTTGTACCTTACGGCTCGGGCAGCGGGTGATGAGTTGTTTCCACGATTCATCTAGGTGGATCCACCGAGGTGGCTCCGTGCTACGGAGCTGAACGGCTTTGGTCAAATTCTTCCTCGTACAACGCAGAGCGGTCTGCTCAGACCCTGCTGCAGGGTTTACGAGGGCTGGGTTCGCTCCAGCTTTCTCCCTCTACCCAAGTGATGATTTAACTAATTGATGATCTAATTTCAGGCTGGAACCGAAACTAACCTGCCGATTTGTGAATCTGACCTTGGTACAGCTTAACAGCAGCAGCAGTTAGCGTCAGCTCCACAGCATTCGCAACAGCTTTTGCTCTGGAGACACCTTCTCCGACTCCACTTTTGCTCTGGAGACACCTTCTCCGACTCCGCTGTTGCTTTTTTGAAGTCTGTCAATGGCGTAGGAGCTGGCGAGCACGGGGGACAGTGCGGCCCCAAGGGTCTCGGGGGGGGAGCCCCTGGCTGCAGATGTCACTGTCACACCTTTGGCAGCAAATGCCAGCTTTGGAGCTGATCTTGATAAAAAATACCCGGGGCAAAGCACGGGAAGGTTCCGCTCGGCAGCAGCTACAAGGTCAGCAAACGCCTGGGTCAGCATATGATGGAAGGAGAGGCCGTGCGGGGGACGCTGCTGCCCTGAGGGACCAGCCCGCAGCCGCTGGGGCCACCACCGTCCTGCAGGGTGTCTGCCAGGCAGGAGGCAACCGCTCCGGGGACCTGTAGGCTCCATCCTCCCGTGCCCATGGCCTCCAATCCACACCACGCCGGCCCCTCCAGGGAGCAGGGGACACACAACCACCAAGGCGGGTGTTTGCACGTGCCGGGAGGCTCAGCACACACCTTGCACTCACGGAATCCTCCAGGCTGGAAGGGACCTCCCAAGGCCATCCAGTCCCACCTCCCCGCAGTCGCAGGGACACCCCCAACCAGCCCAGGTTGCCCAGGGCCTCATCCAGCCTCACCTGGAATATCTCCAGGGAAGGGGCCTCAGCCACCTCCCTGGGCAACCTGCTCCAGTGTTCCACCACCCTCACGGTGAAGAATTTGTTTCTAGTATCCAACCTAAATCTGCTTTTCTCCAACTTAAGTCCATTGCCCCTCGTCCCATCGCAGCAGCCTTTGTGAACAGCCCCTCCCCAGCCTTCCTGTAGCCCCTTTAGGTACTGAAAGGCTGCTCCAAGGTCTCCCCGGAGCCTCCTCTTCTCCAGGCTGAACAGCCCCAGCTCCCTCAGCCTGTCCTCACAGCAGAGATGCTCCAGCCCTTTGATCATCTTGGTGGCCCTCCTCTGGACCTTCTCCATCAGGTCCATGTCCTTTCTACACTCCGGCTCCGGGGAGACCTTGGAGCAGCCTTCCAGGATCTGAAGGGAGCTCCAGGAGAGCTGGAGAGGGACTCTTGGTCAGGGAGTGGAGGGACAGGACAAGGGGGAAGGGTTTTAAATTGGAAGAGGGGAGATTTAGATTGGATATTAGGAAGAAATTCTTTACTGAGAGGGTGGTGAGGCACTGGAAGAGGTTGCCCAGAGAAGCTGTGGCTGCCCCATCCCTGGAGGGGTTCAAGGCCAGGCTGGATGGGGCTTGGAGCCACCTGGTGTGGTGGGAGGTGTCCCTGCCCAGGGGGGTTGGACTAGATGACCTTCAAGGTCCCTTCCAACTCTGACCATTCTATGACTCTAGGTTGTTCTCCAGCAGCAGTCCCCTGTGGCTGCTGGTGTGGGCAGGCTGGAGCTCAGGGCGCTGTGGACGGCCAGGTAGCGGCTGCTGTGCCCAGCCAGCGGCTCGGACAATGGATCCTCATTTCCTCCAAGCCGGCGTGCAAAGCCACCTGCCTGCTGCGGGAGCGTGGCCCTAGGTGGGCACAGAGCTCCCTGCAGGCTGCCCGCCCTGCCAGCGCTGCCAGCATCCCTCAGCAGGGCTCTCCCAGCACAGCGCTGAGAAGGTGAAAGCAGCTCAAGCTGCAGAGATCGCCGCTGGGGCGGGGGGATGGCTGCGGGCTAATAATATTCCGTGTCTCATTATGCCGCGTATTAAGCTGAAATTTGCAGATGCTCTAATCACCGCGAGGCATTCTACGCACACAGCCTCTCTCCAGCCCGGCAGCTCTGTGCAAACACCGAAGGAGAAGCCCTGCTCACCGTCCTGCCACATGGTGTCCTGGAATCTTTACAGACCATTTCACCTTCACAAATAGCCTTGGAAATGTCTGTGCATCGACAGCCCCTGCGGTAGCCAGATAGCACAGCCGCCTCCTCTCCAGCTCCCCGGGCCCCTCTTAAGCTTTTTCCCATCACGCCATGCAAATGCAAGGCTCCAGAATTTACACCAGGGCTGGGTAAAGCACCTCACGTCGAATGTGATCTGCGCCCCAGGCTTGCAGGAAACGTGAACTGTATTTTATAGAGGTTGAGGGAAGCTCCTGCCTGAATTGCTTTATTATTATTTTTCCTCTGTGCCTCTTCTCTTTTTTTTTTATTTTCTTTTTTTTTTTTTTAATTATTTTCTTTTCTTTTCCCAGATCTGTGCCCTTTGCCCTCTCACGATCAAAGGGGGCACGCGTTCAAGTGCCGTGGGAATACTCGGTCCTTGGGTATTCCGGGCAATCTCACAAGAAAAGCTGCTTTTTCCCCAGAGGTAGAGAAACGCGCAGGAACCGGGGTGTGGGAAGGAGGGGTGCGAAGCCTGCTGGCTCCCCCTGCGTGGGAAGGGAGGAGAGGGGAGCAGCACGGGTGGGCAGCGGAAGGGTTAAATCGGAGACTGTCCTCGCTGCTTTTTCCAGGCCCGGCTGCAGCAGATTCTTCCATTTCTCTTGGCAGGGATTTAAACCGTGGGGCTGAGCGAAGCCCGTGGAGCCTGGAGGGTCCCCGCACCCCGAGGGTGGGGGCCCCCGAGCGGGATGCAAAGCAGCGGGGGGGTCCAGGGCAAGCAGGTGCCAGGCAGGGGCAACACAGCAGCACGGAGAGGGTCTGGCTGGGGAGAGGCAGGGGCGCTTCCCCCCGCAGCATCCTGCCCCCCCGGGCATGCACAGGCGTCCCGGGAGGAGCAGCGCAGGAAGAAACCTCCCCCCCTCTCCAGCAGGGTGAAATGCAGAGGGTTTGGGGGGCCAGGCTCATCCCCTCTGCCTGGTGCTGCTTTGGGCCACCCTCTTTGGTCTCAATTCATATGCATTTGGCAGCTTTTCCTTG
>VZRU01001693.1:326802-339507 GCA_013398155.1 Pedionomus torquatus
CTGTGCCCGTGCCCAGAAATAATCTGGCAGCGGAGCGGAGCCAGGGCCGCGTCCACCCACCGCTCCCCGTGAAGGATGGGCAGCGGAGAGGGCAAGGGGAGCCAGCTGGGCCCCCGGCTGCCGCTGTGGCCCTGTGATAACGCCGGATTTAGGTCCTGCAAACCCGCGACAAGAGGGGTGCCAGCGGGGGGGGGAGCAGTTAAGCTTCCTATCACTTGCCGGGCAGTGCTCCCGTGGGGACCCTGCCAGCCCCCCGCCCCGCGGGCAGCAGAGGGGCTCCCAAAGAAGGAGGGCACACACGCATCCCGGCGGCTGCGCTGGCACGGCCTCTGCCAGGGTCCTGCTGCCAGCCCCCCGGCCCCGGCGGTGCCCCCCGGCCGCGGGGGCAGCAGGGCCCACGTCAAGAGCCTGATTTGCAGGTCGCTGCTCGCGACACGGTGCTCCAGCCCAGCTAAGGCCCACGGCGCGGTTATTATATCGACAGCATAAACGTGTCGCAAATTGCCTGAATTAGCCGTGTGCCATGAACAGGCTTATGGATAATGGGATGCGGAGCCCTTTCGGGGGCAGGCAGCTCGCAATCCAGTTAGACAGCTCCAGCCCCAGCCGTTCCCCGCTGGAGGATGAACACGCCGGGCAAAACCCGACGTGCCTCTCGCCTGCCAACAGCCGTGCCCTGCGGGCAGGATCCAGCCCGGCCAGCCCAGCCCGCTCCCCCAGCTGCCACCACCTCCCCTGCCCTCCTCACCTGATTATTTTCCTCTTTGTGGAAAAAATTCTCCTTCCCTTCCCCAGAAGAGGCTTTCCCTCAGGGCGTGGGGAGGGGGGTGCTGTTACCCTCCACGTTTGTGTCCAAATTGCATAGCAAGGACTCTGGGCCAAGCACCCTGTCACGCACCCTGGGCTGTCTGACTGGAACTTTGAATTAAACCCCAATGGTGGTACTGGCTCAGCCCCGAGGCTGACCTGGTGCAGGATGGCATCTTGCAGCAGCTCTAAGGGGGTGCAGAGGACAACCTGAGGGCTGAATCAGCTCTTGTCTTGGATTTCTGTGCGTGGATTGGTCCGATTACTTTTTTTTGATCCACATTTAGCTTTTGGGTTTCCCTCAGCAAGGTGTTCCTCAGCTTCTTCCCAGAGACTGAGCTGGCCTGAAAGGGCTTGGGTCCCTGTGGTTAAAACGTGGCCGGTCTGATGTCCCTGCCTGGGCTTTCCTCCCAGCCTGCAGCCTCTTGGCCTGGACCCCAGCCCTTCCAAATGTTTTTTGGGGGGAGTGGGGTGTCACGCCGTGGTCTGGCAGGTATCACCGGGGGCAGCAGAAGGGCCGGGTGGGTCCTGGCTCCGTGTGCATCCCCACACTGCATCTCTGCGAGACCACTGCCTTTAAATGGGGCTCGCTAACGTCCACCACCGTCTCAGAGCAGCAGGCACCGAGCAGGAACGTGCAGGGGAGAGAAGACAAAGAGACAGCCGGCAGCGGTGGGGAAGGGCCAGCCTTGCCTCCCTGCACAAGCGCTTTTCCTCAACCGAGCGGCAAGAAAGCAAAACTGAGAAGTGCCTAAAATTAGAGCTGCCAAACCCCAGCTGGGGAAGCCTGGAAAGATCCCCAGGCCCTGGAGCCTTGGGCGAGCTGCATAAAAGGCAGCGGAGGGGAAGGGAAGGGAGCTTGGGGACCACGGCAAGTAGAGCGAGGCACAGTGGGAGCAGGGAGCGGATGGTTGCGTCCCCCCCGGCCCCCAGCATCCACCGCCTGCTCACAACACCCCCCTCCCCGTGCGCGCACCAGGAGGGATGCTCACCCCCTGCCGCAGCCCAGCAGGGGCTCAGGGGACCTGCTGCCCCTCTGAGGGCACCCACCTGGGGATGCAGCTGTGCTGGTGCTGTGGGGACAGGGCCCGTAGGGTGCCAGCCCTGCGAGCACCCCCCAGCCAGACATCCCAGCTTGTCAGCCTCTCCAGGAGACCCATGGGGTTCACACTGGTACCTGGAGAGGTCCATGAATTTGGACACCATTCCTTCTGCCCGGGGCCTAAAACACATGTACCTGGGCCATTCCTCAGTGGGGCTTGCAGCCCCACATGTTCTCCCCTGCCCTGCACACTGTCACAAAGCCAGCTGAGCTTCTGAAGGAGCAGGGATTACTGAGGAGGCCAGAAGCTGGGTGACCTCGGCCACCAGTGCCCTCACAGAGACTTGGGCATTCACCTCCACTCAGCAAACCAGGGTGGCAACCCTGTGACCCTCCCAGCTGCCTACCCTGCAGTATCTTCTTACCTAGAAAGACACGATTGATAAGTCAAAAGCACAAGCTCTGCCGTGAGTCAAAGACACCAAGGTAGCTGAGGCTGGAGACACCATCCCTCAGCATCCCCCAGGTCAGGTCCTCCTGTAGAGGTGGGAGCAGACGTGGGCAGGATCAGTCCCACCAGCATCCCAAGGCTCCTCCAGGAGCTCAGATGGCACCATCCCTGCCCCAGCAGTGCAGGTGGCAGAGTCACCAGCCTCACACCGTACAGGCAACTAAAACCTGAAAAAGCAGCAGCTCCACAGGCAGCCGGTGACTTTGCACTGAATTTGGCTTCCCAGCTCCTATTTGTCATGATCAAAGCAACCGAGGCTTAACACCAGCTTCACTGAGCTCAGGAGATGCTATAAAATGGCTGAGTCAAGGGCAGGGCTGTATCATTTCCCTCAGTAACTTCAAAAATCACAGAGGCAGCCAGACCCCAGCTCCTGGCGAAAGCCTGGTCCCTGCCTTCTCGGGACAAGGGCCCCACTCCAGCCAGTCCTTTCTGCACGCCACAGTATCGTACCGCAGCCACTTCATTTGGAGCAAATCAGCCCCTGCTTGACATTTCTCCATGACTCAGTGCTTGATACATGCAAAATTGCCCAAGGAGGAGGTAGACATATTGGAGAGGAGCTGTAGAAGTGTCTTGGAGGAAATTCAGGCCAGAGGGATGCCCTGGGAGCAGCTTGCCCTGAGCTCGCTGCTGCCTGTTCTCCTGGGAAGCTCTGGTCCAGGCGTGAGAGCAGGTGAGTGCTGTGGCAGCCAAGGGAGAGCGCTCCGGCTCTGCTCCTCTGCCCCACCACCTGCCTCCAGCACGGCTGGCACCGCGGGACACGTACCCAGCAGGAATGGGGCTGGGATGGAAAAGAAACAGGTGGCCGTGGGGGACTGGTGGGGACCAGAGGCTTCCTCAAGATTGGCACTGGGACACGCAGACANAGGCTGCCTCAAGATTGGCACTGGGACACGCAGACAGTGACACGGCTGTTGCAGGGGGGAGGATAGGACAGGGCAGGATGGGACAGGATGGGCAGAGAGGGATGAGATGGCCTGGAGATGGTGGAGTGGGATGGCACGAGATGGCACAGCACAGGACTGGTGTGACAGGATGAGACAGGGTAAAGGGATGGGATGGGGTGGGATGGGATGGGGTGGGATGGGGTGNGAATGGGAAGGGATAGAACAGAGGGGATGGGATGAGTCAGGATTTTGATGGGATGGGATAAAGGAGGGGATATGATGGAATGGGATGGGATGAAGGGGTGAAGAAGTCCTCCTGGGAAGCAGGTCCTTGTGGCCATAGTGGGGTGGCATAGCCATCCCCTCTTGTCTGGGGGCAGAGCTTGCCCAGCAGCCCCCGCAATCCCCGCTGGCCAGCCCAGCCCCCCGTGCCCCGCTGGGCACTGCGCCACGGGTGGGGAGCCACGTGCGAGGCCCGGCTCAAACGTCTCACGCTTTCCCATGGGGAAGCGAATTGCTCCTTGGAGCGTGAGATCTGATTAGATTGGTGACACGCCACAGCGTGGCAACAAGGCGATGGCCAGCCCCACGGTGTGTGCCCTGTGCCCGACCCACGTCATCCTGGGTCTTCAGAGGCTGACGTACGGCAGGAGGGACAGGAATGGCCTGGGGAGGGGGCAGCCTGGCTGCTCTGGGAGGTGCCAGGCTGAGACACGAGGGTGGCAAGGACGGCGTCAGGTTGGATGGGAGCGTGCCCAGGAGATGAGCTCGGCTCAGCTGGCTGCACACCCCGGGGCAGCCACCAGCCCTGGGGACTGCGGGGGGATCGGAGGGAGGGTCTGAGGTTACCCCACCCCACGCCGTCCCTGCCCCCTGCCAGATGCAAAACGATGCTCTCCTGCCTCTGGCTGGCAAGGGGCAAACACCACTTGCCCATCCTGCCAGCGCAGCAGCTCCGGGGAGCGCCGAGCAGGCAGAGGTCGGGCGAGCTGCCCTGGCCAGGGGAGGAAGCATCTTCAAAGGCTTCTCAAGGCGACAAGCAGTACCTGTCCTGCAGTTTACCCTTCACATTTGCTGCCTCTAACGGTTTCTGAGCGATGCCTGCCTCTTTATTTGAGATCTTTCAGCAGCTGTCTGATAGAGAAGACCTTTATCTTGCCTCTCCCGGGCTCCCATCCAACACCGGTCTCTGGAGGTGGGGAAGAAGGGGAAAAAAACACAGAATTCACTCCTGACCGAGAGCCTCACCTAATCCACTGCATGTGGAAAATTACTGCCACCGCACGGCGCCCAGCCCTGGCCCCCTTCCCACCCTCGCCAGCCAGCTCCTGCTCCTAAGGCTTTTGTGCCTGGGTTTTTTTTCTCTCCTCTTCCTGCTGGGAGAATGGGAACTTCGGCGTTTGGACAAGCCCTTGAGAAAACAACTTCACATGTGCTTGGGGCACTGAGTCGGTTTTTGATTTAGTTTCCTCTGATGCTGAGGTGGATTTGCCTACAATCCCCGTGCAGGCTATAAAAGTCCCCCCCGACCCCGCACCCCCCAGCCCTTATCAGCAGAAGAGGGACCACCGGTGCCAGTAGCAGTACTGGAAGTCTGCTAAGCTGTGCCAGAGCTGCAGGCTGTGGCACCGAGCTTTCCCCCTTCCAGGCACGAGTCCAGCCTTGCCATGTCCCAGGTGCCACCCAACACGGTCCACAGCCCTGTCCACCTCACAGCCACCCTTCCATCCCAACGGCAACGGTATGAAAAGGCGCTTCAAGATGCTCCCTCCTCTGCTCAATACAGACAACACGAGGCTCGGAGTCACCTCTGCCACCTCAAGGTATCTGCAAGTAGACCCTACAAATGAGGATTGTCCACCTTGGATGGCTCCTTCACAGGCAGAGAGACCAAGGCAGTGCAAGGCTTCCTCTGAGCTACTGCAGCATCTCCTCCAGCACAAAATGGATCGTACCCCGGAGCCTGCTGCTTGGACCTTTGCTGGCCCCAAGGGATGAAGGCACCAGGCTGTGCTTGTGCTCTCCACAGCAGCTGCCCAGTCAACTCTCCTCTTGTCTCCAGCAGACGCGACTGTGCGGTTCTGCAGCACGCTCGCCAGCAGTCTGGAAAACACCGAGTCCTGGAACTGGGATTAAAGACACACACGTGCAGAGTTTCTTCCCATCTGGATGTACTGGACAAAGCTTTGCCTCGAGGAAGAAGGGCACAAAGCTTCCCACACTGCTGCTGGGGAAGAAAGGTTTGCTGTCCCTAGATCACTGATAGGGAAACTGAGTCATGTAGTGTTAAATCTCAGAGCTCGGAGAAAGGCTAGTTTTGTCTTGCCTGTGAATATCAGGGGGAAAAAAATAAATACGCAGTGTTTGCTGTGGCAAATAAAACACCGAGAGCTGCCCGTTTTACCTCCGCTGTTCCCTGTTTCACATCCTCTGGCGGGCAGTTTGGACTGAGGCTTTGCAACCCCTGCACCATGTGCAACTCCAGACTTAGCATCACCTCCTCATCGCTATGGGACGGGCTATGGAAATCACATGAGATTTGCTTTCTTCATTCCTCGAATGGTTTCCGAGCTATAAAGCACTTCCAGCATAGCTGCCAAGCGAAACCTGTGTGATCGTGCCCCGGGCCACCGAGATCTGAGCCCTGGATACAGTCTGTGACTGCACCCACAGGGACCTCACCGGTACGGATGGTGGCACCCACCTCCCCCCGACAGCCGAGGAGGGGGAAAAGGGGAGAGGACAACGATGCAAAGGCATTTCCTAACCTGGGAAGTGTAAAGGCAATACCTGCCCGTGCACACACGGAGCGTACAAAGGAAAATGCAGCACAACTGCGGTGTTGTCGGTGCCAAGTATTTATAGCTTGATTGCACCTGAAGTCCCTCCCCAGGCCTGGGAGAGGGAAGGCAGCTGCAGCCTGGCCGGGTGGGTGGGTGGAGAGAAGGGAAGAACTGCAGCTTTGGGCAAATAAAGCAGGGGGAGGCTGGATTCACGCTTGGGTGGGTCGGCGTGGTGCTCCCCGCCAGCGTGCTTTGGAGATACCAGCCGCCTCCGCAGCCTCCCCACCGGCCCCAGCAGCCCCAGGCAGGGACACGGCACAGGACCCAGCTGCACGTGGCCGGGGTCGGCCACTGTCACCAGCCGGGCGCTCGGGGGTCCACGGGCTGGCGGTGGAAGGGCGTTGGGGTGATCTTTTGCCAAGAGGGGATGCTGGATAACGTTTTCTGAAGCGTCTTCAGGATTTAAGGGCCCAGATCTGCAAAGGAATGGAAATCGCAGGAATTGGGTACCTAAATAAGAGGAAGGCACTTGAAAGCCACTCTGGATCAGGCTTTTAATTTGCTCTTTAACCATACAGCAAGAAAACCTCTTAAAAGATACGGGCTGTAATATAGGCACACAGTAGATGTTCCTCCAGCCTGGCCCCCCATCGCCATCGGGGGCCAACGGGGTGCCTGGGGAGGAGATTGCCAAGGTGGCTGGTGTGTGCGAGGCTTTCTTGCCGCCCTGATCTCCAGACATTGATATCTGATCCAGAGAGATCCACCTTTCTGCTCTCCGTGGGTTTTTTCCTTCTGTCTTCCAATTTGTACCTCCCGTGCCAAGCGGGAGCCCCCGCTCCCCCGGCAGTGAGGGGCTCCCCTTAAGGATGCTCCACAGAACAAACACCTCTTCGGGTTTCCTTTGGACATAGCCCCGACTAGCTTCCTTTCACCAAGATCCCAGCTGGTATTTGAGAAGAGGCAGGGAACGACCGTCCGTTTTCTCCCTCTGTCCAAAGGTCTCTGCTGCCAGGAACTGGGTCTTCCACGACAGGGAAGGATGGTCCCAGTGACGGGGGATGTAACGAGCTCGTGCCCCTTGTCATGGGTGGCTTTGGACGTGGTTTTCTTTTCCATTCCTGACCAAAACAAAGAAACGCAGAAAAGGAAATCCTGTTCTGCCACATTTGCTGGCTCACTGCAGCTCGCAAGTGACCTTGGAGCTCCCCACTGTGCTGGGAGCTTCTCTGGAGCATCAAGGCTGCTTCCAGAGGTGGGGAAACCGAGCCACTGGGCAATTACTCCTCTGGTCACCTTGTAACTCCATGCAAGAAGGTAAAAAACAGCTCCCAACATTGCCTTTGGAGGGGATTCCAGCCAACATCGCTGGGGCATCTATGTTCTACTTTTGCTTGGGTGGATTTATGCTCATTGCTACTGCTTGTTCTCATGACTAGATTTTAGCAGCTGAAATAGCGAGAGCAGGTAAACTGAGGCACTGGAGGAGTTTCTGCAGCCTTATTAAAATCCTACAGAGAGGTGGTAGCGCAGGTGGGGGTTCACCCACCCCTGGACTGGGCAGATACCCGGGGCAGTGGCTCGGTGGAGGGTCACAGTGTGGCCACGGAGGGGCTGTGCGGTACCCCAGGAGCCTGGCAGCCGTGGCAGGGATGCAGAGGCAGGGACACCAGCCCCAGCCAGGCAGCTGATTAAAATGCAGTCCGGCCACCCCGGGCCTGTCCCCACCGTCTCCCGGCTTTAAATAATAGCTTAATTATCTCATTTACATTTGGCTCCTTTCAGGGAGGCACTGCAGTTGATTAACATTTTCCCTCCCGGTGTCTCGCTCTGCGTCCCCGCTGCATCCCACCCTTCCCACGCCGACGGTCCCACTGCCCCGAGTGCCTCCCATCACAGTTGCCCACCACAGCTGGCCCCCAGCCCCACTCCTCTCGCCAGACCAGGGCTCTCCAGGGCTAAGGAGGTGCCAGGACCCAGTTTGTAGTTGGCCACAACAGACACGAGACGCTGGAGGATGGGAAGAGGTGCCCTGGCTGGACAGATGTGTGATGAAGGCTCTCCTCATCTTCTCCCCAGCACTCGCCCACGCCGGCTGGTGTCCTGCCGTTGCTCTGCTGCTGGCGCTGCCCCTGGTCTCTCCCCACGTTCCCGTTTCCACCCCTCACTGGGCAGCTTTTAACTTTCTTTTTTATCTTCCCTTTTTAAATCTCCTTTGAAAGCTCCAGCCAAACAGTGAATTCCTTTGAAGAAGAAGAAAACCTCTCTGTGGGTTGCCCTTTCTCACCGGCTGGAGCTGCGAGAGATGCCAGTGCCCGGCCTGGAGAGAGGAGCCGCTCCCTGGTGGCCTCCCTGGCCCCCGGCACATCCCTGGGGGCTTCTGGAGGAGACGGGGACTGTGGGCATCACCAGCCCTCATCTCCCAGATCTCCCAGCCCCTCCCAGCCCCCTGCCAGTTTTCCCAGAAAATCCAAGTAGTGCTCCAGCATCACTCAGGGTCTTTGGGACAATTTAGTGTCCCCTGACAAGCTGAAGGGGAGATGTTGCAGCAAATTTAGGTGAAATTATCTCCCCAGGCACCCAAGACCATCAGAGAGGGAAGGGGCCAGGAGGATTTATGTGGCGCTGGGCTCCTCTTCTCCCCACCAACCTATCCCACCGTATCCCGGGTTTAGACCTCATGGACGGGAGCGGGGAGGTGATGGCACCCCAGAGGCAGCTCCTCCTGCCACCAGAGCCCCATCCCACTGGGGGAAACTGGGCTGGCATAGTCATACTGAGGGAGACGGGCATCCCCACGCTTCCTGGGTAGACCCGATATCGCTGTGCCAGCCTGTGCCCCGGCAGCCCCTTTGCCCCCTCGTCCTCTTCATCCCCTGGTTTCTCTTCCCTGGCTCGGTGTGGCCCCGGGGGCTGCATCCCTCCCCGGGCTTGGCGCAGCACTGCGGGCCCCAGGGTGGAATTACAGTCTGCTGCGGGAACGGCAGCCGTTTCCAGATAGTCCTATTGATTTTGTGTAGCCTCCAAAACCCCCGTCCCTGCTAATTTAGCCGGGACACCCACGTCGTCCCTTCTCCTGACGCCGTGTGCGGTGAAACCCTTTGATCTGCTCCCTCTTGCCCCCCTTCAAAAAGCCCCCCATTGCCAGGAGAGTTTGCCTTTCAGTGCAGAGGTGCTCTTTTTGGAACATATATTTTTAATGGGTATTTCAGACGTGGCGCAGGCACGAGGGAGTAATTCTCCGGTGCCCTGATATTTACATATTTTCCAGCACGGGCAGGGGAAGGCTTCGCAGAGGGAGCGCAGCAAACAGGAAGGAAAAAGCTTTGTGCTTTGTATCGCCAGGGCCCAATTACAGCCGAAAGGCAGGGAGCCCATCCGGGTATTGCCCTCTCCAGCCAGTCCAAGCTGCAATTACCGTCCTCGCCAGACTCAGCAGGAGCTGGAAAAAAAATATCTCGAGAGCTTCAGAAACGATCGCTAGCTCACTCTTTGGGGCGCGGGGGTTTTAGGGCACCATCTGCCCGCTCTTCTCTGCCAACACGGGTCCTAAAAACTGCTGGGTTTCACCTGGCTTCTGAAAGGAAATAAGGTCCAGGGAGAACCCAAACGCTCACCGCTGCACTGGAGGGAAGTCCAGGAGACCGGGGAGAAGGTGCTGCAGAGAGGGGGCTCCAGGGATGTGCCTGGTGACGCTGCCAAGGGTGGCTTAGGGGGCGCAGAGGGTGTGGGAGGAGACCCCCCCGTGCAAATGGGATGGGATGTGGGGGATGCTGGGGCGAGGCTCCCCGTTCCCCCTGTGAGGGCTGACGACACCGACCTTCCTGCAGACTCGTGTCTCTCCCGGAGCTGGAGGATGCCCAGGCGTTGCACTGGTGGGGAAAACCCAGGAGCTGGCAGGAACCCCCTGACAGCAGCGGTGGTACCAGCAGGGACAGCACAAAGACAGGTACCCCCTGAGGTGGGTCATAACGCAATTGAGGCCACTTCTGAGGCCACCCTGCCACCCGTGCACGCCATCCAAGGCACCTAACGCTGCCTACAAACTGCCTGCACCAGCAGCGCAGCTCTGCTGGGGACCTGAAGATGTTTTGCTTCTCCTGCAGCCTTGATTGCCCTCAAGGTGGTTGACACCACAGGGACAAGGGCATGTTGAAGCAGAGGGTGCCTGAAGACCCATGCTGGGGACCAGGAGAGGCACGGTGCCTGGCTCTCCAGGGGATCCAGTCTCGGTGACCAGTCCCACCTGCTGCTCTCAGACACGTGCCATTGACCAAGGTGAGATCCTCTGCGAGTGACAGCATTTTCCACTTTTACAGGGCAGTTTCTAGGCAATGCACTGAAAAAACTAAGCTGCAGCAATAGCAGGAAGAGAGAAAAAGAGCTATAGGGGAATATTTTATATCATGCTAAAGCCAGCAAGCTCTATTTTTGAGCCAAACCAACAAATACTTATGTGCTGCGAGCTTCTCAGCTGGAGCAGACCCTGAGTGAGCCAGGTCTGACCTTCAGGCATTGCTAGGACTAAGGGACACGCAGAGGTAGGGTTTGTCCCACCAAACTGAATGCCCAGAGTGCCACCACACTGCCGGCAGGGCACACGAGTTCTGTTTTCTTTGAAGCCCTTCCAGCCCCAAAGTCCTGCCTGGCAATTATACGCATTTGCAGGTCTAAATTTGTTGGCCTGTCTCTAGACACATGCTGTAGGATAGGGTACGGAGCATTTGGGCGTGCGTTCCCGTGCAGCAGCGCCGTCGGCTCCCGAGCGCTCATGCTGTGGCGCTCTCTGCTCCTGCAGCACTGTGAAACCTACGGATTAATATTTCAGTGTGCGGGAGGGAGCTGAGCCTCCCAGCACGGGCAGGGAAGAGGTAAGCCTGACCTCAGGGACACTGCTGCTGGAGCGGGGCCGGGAGGACCCAGTGCTGGAGAGGTGCTGGCTCCCCTTAGTCCGGTGCTACCCACCAGCTTCTCCTGTGTTTTTCCCCATAGACATCAAAATATCAATGAGGAGGACCAGGGCTGCTCCTGCAGTCAGTGAAGTGATAAGTTCTGCGAGGTGCGTTGAACCCAGACTCCTTGTCTTCCAGGGTGCTCTTTGTCTGCAAGAGCTGTCTGTGGGAAGAACCACTCAAGGCAGTGTGCTGGGTTTACTGCTGCCATCCCCAGCCTCATTCAGGATCTTCGGGCTTGAGAATCATTCAGACAAATCGTGGAGCGGACTAGAAACTGTTTCTGATTTCCATCAGTAGGTTCCAGTGTTAACAATCAACTTCTTAGTGTGGCAAAGGGGCTCTGTCCCGGGAAAAGCAACCCTCAGACAGTGTCTGCATGTCCAAAGGTGGAGGGGTGCTGGGGCTGCAGCTCTCAGCACACCTGGGAGATGGAGGGGGGCTGCTCTGATCATCTCCTGCCTTTCCCTCCTCATGGGCAGGCACAAGATGCTGGTGGGTTGCAGCCAGGGGTCAAGGCCAGACCCTTTGGGGTGTGCCTTGGTGACCTGACCAGGGTGAGCCACCTGGGCTGATGCAGGGGATGAATTCCCCCCCCACACACACCTCTGAAAAGGCTTTAACAAGCAGACGGAGATTTGGCAGGCCAAATCCTGCCAAACCAGCCCACAGTTTGGCCTGGAAAGTGCCCCAGATGTTCCCACTCGGCAGCCAGGCACCGAGCGTGGCTCTGGGCCACGAGCAGGGCCAAAGCATGGCCTGTCTGAAGCCGTGGAGCTCTCCACAGCCAGCAGATCTCTCTCTGCCTCCCGTGCTCTGCCCCGACTGAGGGGCTCCCAGGGCTCTGGGGGTAGCAGAAGACTCGTGGCAGTGGTGGCTGGTGAGTTGAGAAGGGAGGGTGCTGCTGGTGCTGCTGGCACAGAGAGCCTCTCCAGCGTGGAGTCCAGTCCCCCGAGCAGGGACACTTTGAGAGGGCCAGACTCAAGAGAAGACCCCCCCCAAGAGAAGGACACTCTGGGAGATGTCCCTTCCTACGCCCCATCTCCTCTTTGAATAGCTCTTGCCATGGGTGCAGCATCCCCTGTAGAGGGGTGTACGGTGCCACAGCTCCTGTCCAGGGATGCTCCCAGCAGCTGCCAGCTCTTCAGCAAAAGGCTTGAGACTGACCACCGCTGCATCTCAGCACACGCGTGGCACCCCGTGAGGCAGCAGCCCCCACTGACTCCATCCCACCACCCAGTCACAGCTGGCTCTGTCTCCCTGGGCAGCAGAGACACTCATGGGGCACGATGTCCTGCCCAGGGCTCCACCACCTTGTCAGGTGCCCTCAGAGCAAGGCGTAGGGTGGGGAGAGGGGGAGGCTGGGGCTGGCTGGCTCGTGCCTGTGCTTTGATCCTGCTGGAGCCACGGTTGGTGGTGATGGCTTATGCAGCCCTTGTGATGAGGGCTCACGGCCCAGGAGACCCTACAGTCCTCGGGCCAGAGGAAACCAAGGGTGAGATCAGAGCCATTTCTGTGAGCCTTGCGGGAGTCCCACCACTGAGAGCCTTCACCCCTTTTTTTGAGGGCTGAAGGGGTTTCCCAGCCCCAAAGCATGAAATGTCACGAGCGTCCCCAAGTTTCTCCTCTTCCCCAAATCCCATCTCCCAGGAAGCTTCAGCTGGGTGGAGTCCTGGACCAGCTCACTTCACTACTGAAACACCCTTCCAAGCCCCAAACA
>VZRU01001694.1:696-14769 GCA_013398155.1 Pedionomus torquatus
AACACCTCCAGGGACGATTCCATCACTTCCCTGGGCAGCCTGTTCCAGTGTTTCATAACCCCTCCAATAAAGAATTTTTCCTTAATATCCAATCTAAACCTCCCCTGGCACAACTTGAGGACGTTTCTTCTTGTCCTACCACTTGTTACTTGGGAGAAGAGATCAACTCCCACCTCTGTACAACCTCTTCAGGTTGTTTCTTGTGGTTTTTCCCTGCCCTTCCCACCCAGCCTCAGCTCTGGCCCCACCATGCTTCTTTGCCCTGCAGTGCCTGTCACTCCTGCTCTGGACCACCCAGGAGCATCCCATGTTCCCTGTGAAAGTGGCACCAGAGTAGCCCCATGGAGCTCCTGCTCCTGGCTGGTGCTGGCAGAGGCCCATGAGCAGAATATGGCTTGTTTGCAGCAGGGTTAAGACCCTGCCAGAAGGTGGAATGCAAAGATTCAAAAGAAATGGAGCAATCCAACCCAGGGCTGCCGAAGAGACCAGGCAAGCTCTAGAGAGGCCTGCAGGGAGCCCATGCTGCTTTCCTGGCGGCATTCCCTTGCTATCTGTCTTTCCAAGAAGGGAGGAGGAAGCTCACTGTAGAGCATCTCGGGGTGATTGCGCCATCCAGGATTTGCCCCAAACAATAGCAGCTGCTCCCAGGCAGCAAGCAGGGAATTTCCCTGGCTGAGGTGGGGTCAGGCATGCCAAGTGTCTCCTTTCTCACAGTACCTTGCTGTTGCAGGTTCCCCAGTGCCTCGCACGTGCTCCTCTGGCTTGGAAAGGGGGCAGGGAAGGGTGGTGAGCTGAACAACAGAAGGGATGTGGAGATAACCCTGCTGTCTCTGCTGGAATCTAGAACCCAGGGAAGACCCATGCCCTAACTTTGTTAACACCCTCCCAAGCCAGAAGATGGTGCAGGATCTTTCTGTCCCCTTTAGACAAGAGGAAACCAGGGCATGTCAAGGCAACGAGATGTCGGATACAACAGCAGAAGCAGGGATCCACAACTTCATCTTCCAGCATGTTTGTTGCACTGTCTTCAGCCTCAATGCCAGACACTTGTCGGGATGGCACAGGAACAGAGCACCAGGCTGGGACACCCCAGACTCGGCCTCGAGCACTGGAAAGGCTCTGCAAGCGGGGAAGCCCCTCAGCTCTAGCTCACCTTCCGCCTTGCGAGGGAGGGAGCAGGACCCGAGGGACCGGGCAGGCTGGGGAAGCCCCTGCAGCCCTCACATGCCCGGGCGCCTCAGGGTAATGCTCAGCCTCCCCACGCAGCAGCGGGGGAGCAGGGTGGGTTAGATCACATGAGACCTCAGGCGCCCACAGCAAGAACAAACCTTTAATAGAGTGAGCATTAACTCTTCTCACTCCACACTTACTCTGACGGCATCCAGGGGTGCCAGAGGATGCTCTGTCCTCTGTGCAACATGAAAAGAAGTCCTCTTTTGCTCCTTCTCTGGGTAAGCTGGAGACCCCTCTCTAGTCAGACTTGTGGCAAGGAGGGGAAATTCAGTCCTGCTACAGGGCACAAATACTAAAAGAAAAGCCTCCCCTGTGTAGTGTTCATAGTCACACCTTCTTTCCTCTGAGAAGGCAGCCTGAGGCTAACAAAACTTTTCCAATAAGGGAAGCGGAGGAGGCATAACAACATCTCCAAAAGTGCCTCTGCTCCCACTAAACTGCAGGCAGGCAAGGTCCCGGCAGGCAAGGTCCCAGCAGGCAGCAGGGCAACAGCGCAGAGCGAGGAGGCAGCCTGATGGGCCAAAGGAGTCCAGCTGCTCATTCAGAGCATACCACAGGCTTCCCCAAGATCTTCAGGTCATCGAAGGGCAGCAAGGCAAGGAGCTGCAAAGGATAAGGGTGCAGAGGTGTAAGGATCCAGTGTTGTGTCTCCACTTGAGGCTGAGACAGGGGCCCAGAACTTCCCCCCTAGCCCTGCAGCCTCCCACCTCCCCAGGGAAGTTCCAAGAAACCTTGTCTGGGTCTTCCCTAGGGCTTGATGCAAGAGGCAAGTCACCCCACACATCCCCAGAGCCAATGCCTGCACCCTATAGGGGAGGACAGGCATGGCTAGAACCTCTTCCTAGGAGCTGCCCCCAAATCGTTCGACTCCTACACCCCCCAATGTGCCTGCAGAGCCACAGGCCTCCCCACACACAGACTCACATCATCATTGCCATCAGCCAGGTCCTGGGCTGTCTCATCCTCCATGTTTCTCAGCAGGGTGTCAGCCCCAGAGTGTGAGAGGATGGCAGCAATGGCAGTGTCCTTGCGGCCCACGGCCAGGTGGAGCGGGGTGCAGCCATTGTACATCTGGGCATCCACGTACGCCCCATTGCGCAGCAGGAACTGGACAGCCCGGCGGTTGTGGCACTCCACAGCCAGGTGCAATGGGGTCTTCCCACTTGTGCCCTCCTGCAAACCAGAGACCACAAGGGCATGGTTGCGGGGTCCTCTCAGTCGGGCCCTGCAGCACACACCCGCACCCCTTTGACAGGGTGCAGTCCCCACCCCGACTGCTGTCATGGCACCCAACAGCCCCTCAAGGGCCTTTCCTGTCTTCTCCCTCAAAATTTAGTGCCACCAAACCCCACAGCAGTGCCTGCCTTGAAGCCAGAGGGGTTGCCCAAGGGAGCCAGCCATTGTGCCCAGCCTTACCCGAACATCGATGTTGGCACCGCTCTCCAGCAGCAGAGACATCATGGGGATGTTCCCCTTCAAGGTGCTGATGTGCAAACAGGCTAAGCCTGGGATGGGGAGGCAAGAGAGAGAGCCACAGTCAGCCCAGACCACCCCGAGGCATGCCAGCCCTGATGCTCCTGGAATCTCTGCATACACAACGCATGGTCTCTGCCCCAGCCTGGCAACTGGGCTTCCCTAAGGGTCTCACCTTGCCAGTTCTGGAGCTGTAGGTCCTGTTGGTGCCCATGCGTCTGCGCCGTGCCCTCCGGCGGGGCTGAGCCCTGCAGCAGCTGCTGGGCGCACTGCAGGCGCTGCTGCTCGCAGGCCAGGTGCAGCGGCGTGTTGCCATTGCGGTCCTGCAGCCCCGGGTTCACTCCCTTGTGGATCAGCGCCTGGATCACACTGGGCTGCTCCAGGTACACGGCGAGGTGGAGCGGGGTCTAGAGAGGAGGTGCGGACAGAAATTAGGAAAGGAGCCGGGGGGATGCCCTGCAGGACACTAAGCATGATGAGCCACTCCAGCCTACAGGAGCCAGGCTGGTGGCACAGGCAGCATGTTGTGCAAGAGCCCGTCCCTGCTCCTGGATTAAGCATGGCGTGCAAGGTAATCTACCTGCCACATTCAAGCCATGCTTGCTCCACCCTCTTGGCCTGTCTGCGATGTCCTGGGACCTCGTAAAGGACCCCTTCACCTTTCTGGTGCTGGGAGCTGCCACAACTCTCTCTCAGGGTATCTCCCACATCCTTCTTCCCCTCCCTGAAAAGGGGCTGCTCACATGGGACCTTCACCACGCACTGGAGGAACTGGGTGGAGGGTCCTGGGAAAAGGGCAGATGGATTGGGCATCTATCCAGGGAGCAGCCTGAGGCACCTGCCTTCCATCTTCTGCCTATCACATCTGCATACCTGGAAAAGATCATTTTGGATCTCCAGCACCTCCCTGGGCAGCTGAGCAATGCAGCAGAGTGCCACAGCTGGGACACAGTGGATAATGGCCAGGTGAACCAATCTAAAGGCAACAGGAGAGAAAAAAAAAAAAGAAAAATTAGTCTTGAGTGCTACGCTGAGGAGCAGAGATCCTCTGCTGCTGCATGGAGGAACAACCTCCCCACCTCCTCTAGTTCCTTTCCCTTCCTGCCAGCTCGGAGGTCCTCCATCCTGTGCTGTCCCCAGAGAAGAGCAGCTGCAGGACAAGACAGAAATATGGCCTGAGGGTCCCCAGGGCAGTCTTTTGTTCTGATCTCCATGACAAATGGACCCTCCTGTCCTCACTAAGCACTGCAGGGTCCTCCTTCAGACCTCACAGCATGCACGGGGCTTGGACCCAGCACTGACCAGAGCCAGGCCTCCAACTGGGACAGGTCCAAAGAGCCTAGGATGTATTTCACAGAGCCCAAGGGCTGAGTATGGCAGCTGTGGATGGACATCTGGGCTCTGGCAGCTGCCCAGGGAATTCCAGTTCCCCACTGCTGGCTGCGCACTGCATTTCTGCTTTCCCCTCCATGAAGGCAAGTAGCCAAAGCCAGGCAGAAGCTGGTCCAAGATCACCTGCATGGCACAGTCCCCATACCAGCCGGTCTGCCAGCCCACACCAATTTCCTCTTCTCTCCCCCACATCCTTCCCTTTTGGCAGTGCTGGCATGCAGCCCACCAGCATGGAGGGACACCAGAGGTGCAGCCATCAGAGCCTGCTGGCCAGTAGGACGCCCACAGCCATAGGGCAGCCGGGCACCATGGAGTCCCCCAGCACAAGGAAAGGTTTTATTCCCAGCCAGGACTGATGCTGGCCCCTGGTACAGTCAGAACAGAAGTGAGAGCACAACGTAGGCAAAGCCGAAAGGGAATTTCCAGTCCCCTCTCCCAAACTGTTGTACTCCCAGGCTCCCCTGCAGAGAGGGACGGGCCGCTTGCAGACAGGGCAGCCCCCTTGGGTCACCCCTGGCCATGGCAGGCAGCAGCAAGGAGTGGGCAGCAGCAAGGAGCAGGCAGCAGCTCCTGCTCTGCAGAGCATGGCAGACAGGAGCTAAGCCTTCTGCCACCTCCTTGCCATCATGCTGTGGCCCTTGGGTGGCTTTTATCTTTGGCAGTAATTAGCTCCAAAGCAAAGGTCAGACTCTGAGCAGGCTTGTGGCACCCGTGCTGCTTGATGTTGGTGGGCAGGGACAAGGGATAGAGGAAGCTGTGCCAGCCCCAGAAAGACAACCTGCTCACCAGACAGCCCAGCTTCAGGATGCCACCTGCAATGTGGCATCCCTCTGCAGTTTAGAAGGCAAGAGCTGGCCTTAAAGCATTGCAGCAAAAAAGCTGGGGCTGTATTCTTGCCTGCTGCAGCAGGGACATGGGTGTGCTAAGGAGTCTAGAAGCCAGTCCCTAAAACGTCCTTTAGGCACCTACTCCCAAGCATTGCCCAAGGGCTGAGCCAGCACATGGGACCCTGAGCATCCTGAGCTGAACCCAAGTTTTGGTGGCAAAAGAAGGCTGGTTCCTCTTCATCTTCCCACGAGGGGAGAGGCTGACAGGAGAGAGGCTGCATCCGTGGGGAAGCCCCAGATCACACCGCGGCAGGGAATTCCCCGCTGGAAGAAGAGGCCACCCACATTTGCCTCCACACTGCTGTGGGGTGCCCCCTCACCACTGGTTCTCCCCAGGGCAGGGGAAGGGGCCGCAAGCCAGGGCTGAGGAGCCCCACGGGCAGGGTCTAGTTCCCCTCAGTGGACCCCGTGGCAGGGGCACAGCCAAGGTTTGCTGTGCCGGGCTTGGCTTGCTGGTGGCAGAAACGAGGCACAGAGCTGGGAAATGAGCTTCAAGAAAACCCCTTGCTTCAGCAGGCTCCCACCGGACCCAGCTTGGGTATGATCTGGGCAGGGAGATTCCCTGATGGGTTTTGCATTCAGCCCCCAGTCCCAGCAGTAGCACCTGTGCCGAAACGTCCTTTGCTCGTTCACAGGGACAGCCCCAGTTTCTCCAAACCTGTTCCCAGGCACCACGTGCAGGAGGAGGCCGTGGGATCTGCCTTTTTCAGGTATGGCAGAGATAAGACCGCTCAGACAGGGGACTTTCCAAGGCAATTCGGTTTGAACTTTAAACCTCTGCTGCTTTCACTTTCCACAGCCATGCTGGGCTCCTGGGGGAGAGAGCAGCGCTTGGGGTTACGTTCCACAGCAACCAGCCCCCATGCTCCCAGGAATCCCCCCAGCCCTTCTGCCACAACCCACGCCATGCCCCACTGTCATGTGGGTGCAAGTGGGGCAGTCATTCAGGGGAGGTGGAAACCCCAGATGGCCCTCAGCCACCTCACTCTTCCTGGGTTAGGCAGCTTTGCAGCTCAATGAGGTGGTGGAGCCACTTGGGGTTCAGCTATTGCTGAGCAAGTTTGGGCATCTATGCCCAAACATAGAGGCGATAGGGGTGACTGTCTCCACCTGGCCAGAGCCAAGGCTTTTGCTGTGAAGCAGGGACATGCCTGCTTTGAAGGATTGCTTCCCCTCACTCCCTCTTCCTTCTCCACCCAGGCACAGCCTCCTCCTGTGCTTTCATTTCTGCATTTGTCCCCCCCTTTCCTCCTTGCCAGCCCTCAGCTTCCTGAAACAGCTACGAGAGCTGTGAGCTACTCGGGGGAATCGCGGTGGGGCCATCGAGGTGGGATGAGCCCAAGAGCGTGTGTGCACCAAGGCACTCCATGCCACAGGCAGTGATGCCAACCAGGAATCAGGACCGTCTCTTGAACTCTCCCGCGCCCAGGAGAGCTGAGGCGCAGGCATGGTGCCAATCTCCACTTTCCTCTGGCCAAGGCCACAAGCACACCTCTCCCTCTGCCACAGCAGCCACACAGTCCAGCCGCTGACAGGCTGCTGCATGCTGGCACCTGGCAGTCACAGCTGAGGCCCAGAGCCAGGACACAGAGACAGAGAGATACCTGCTCTCTGCCAGACAACCCTCCTTGCCCAGCCATCGTCCCCTGTGCCCCTGCCTGCAGCGCTCCTGCCTCCAGCCATGGGATTGGGTGCCCAAGAGGACTTTTGGAAAGGGTAACAGGGAATTTTGGAACAGGCAGGGGATGGAGTAGCTGTGAACAGGGAAAATGTGGCCAGCCTAGGAATACAGACTTCTGGGCTTGTTGTTCACTTGCTCACCAACTCCATCCTGGCATAAGGGGACTTGTTAGCGCTCTGAATCACAAAGGTCCCACAGTCACAGGGCATTCCTGGCACAAGGTGATCTACCTATCATGACAGCAAAAATGGCCCTGGAGCAGAGAGATCAAGGCCATGTCCCCAGGTCTGAACACGCATCACTGCCATGCCCAAGGTGGTCTTACTTCAGGCACAGAACACCCATTTCCACAGTGTTGTCCATTTCCCAGGGTTCTGAGTGGTCTCAAGTGCCTGGCAGGAGAATTGTCCGTGTCTGTGGATGCCTGTAAGTGGAGGCAGGGAGTAAGGGGGAAGGGTGACACCCAGCTCTGGCACACAAACAGAACTGATGAAGTCCTACCAGTTCTCTGGCTACCCTCTTCCCTCCCTCTAGAAAAGGGGCTGACCATGCAGTTTCCCCCGGGCTGCGGAGCAAGACACTTTGTCCTCAAAGCAGCCTCTCCCTTCACAATCTCACCCCAGAAGCACCCAGGACAAGGCATCCAGCATTCACTAGAATTTGCTTTGACAAATTTTTCTTCCTCTCTAGATAAGGTCTCTGTCTGTAGTGGGAACAGTTTGCTCCTGGCTCCTTATTTTGGCTGAGCGGAGCAGTAGGAAATAATGCAAACAATTCACACAAGAGAAACTTGTTCAGGGGAGGAAACGGCCCCAGCAGCAATAGAGAACAGAGTGAGGGAGGAGGAAAACAGCAGGGGAATTCCACGCTTACCCTGCTCTCCTGTTGCAGCCCTGTAACCTGCTAACCGCTTCCTCAGCCTTCAGCGTGAACCTCTGCCAGCAGGCTCAGCAAGCACAGCTCCATCCTGCCCTGCAGCACTCTGCCTGCCCAGCCCACCTCCCTTCCTCCCTGCATACCAATGTGATGCTGCCTGGCTCCATAAAACTGTGCCAGGGGAGCAGCAGATCCCAGCTGGCTGTAGGCTGATCCCCATGTCCTCTGCTCTTGCCCTGGGTCTCCCATTCTGCAGGTTTCTTGTTCTCTTCCCTGGGCAATGTCACTTCAACCACTGGATTTAGCCCTCCACCTATCTCCAGTCCGGGCAGCAGCTGCTTCCCAGCCTGCTGGTCCTGCTGGGAATTGATGGGCAAGCAGGACAGGCAGCCGCCACCTTTTCTGCAGTGCTTTGCAGAGGGTCTGGTCTGACTGTTGGTGGATGAGGGGTGCTGGAGGCTGACTGACAGGGGAGGCATTGTGAGAGGGCTGTGGGCGCCTTGTTTTTCAATGAGGTGAGAGAGGAGGAGAAGGTGGGTAAAATGAAGGTACCCCCATTCACCCACGTACTGCACCCTTGGCTTTACACCCTTTAGGCTCTGCATCCACACGTTTGAGCATTTTGCTCCATTTCTGAGCAGATGGATTGCAGAAACCCTAAATATCAGATGCAGAACGAGGGGCCAGTCTTGCAGTACCATCACTGCAGGGATGACCCAAGCCAGGTCAGCCCAACCCACGAGGATGGAGATGGTTTCACCGACATGGGCTGAGAAGCAAGATGAATGATTGCAATAAGAGCATCCTGAAAGGTCCATTGGCTGTGGCAACTCCATTTCATATGAAGCAACTTCCCATTCTTGCCCATCAGGAAGAAAATACGTTCTACAATTTTCATGTACTCAGAGATATCTTAAAGTCAAAAAAAGCCTCTTGCAAGAGGACAGTGACTGGACTTTGCCAGAGCCAATACAACACACCCTAACAATCATTTACAGCCTCATGCAAATACCCTTGCTGCCTCAGGATTTTCTTTTAATGAGGCACCAGCCGTGGGTCTAGGATGTCTCAGGGCCTCCCTTCAGCCCTGCATCTGCCTCTGTCAGAGGGGCTTCCCATCTCCGGAATGCAGAGAGCATCCCACGCAGCTCACTGAGAGGCACCCAATAACCGCTCTCAGCTCAGAACCCATAGCCTCTCTTCCTACGCAGTCAAGTCTGACTCCTCTTTTATCCACATTGTATTAAAAAAAAACCCAAACCAACAAAAATCAAAACTTTATTTGTTAATTTAGCTGAGCTCAACCCTTTCCCAGCAGCAGTCAAGCCTGCTTGCAGAGTGCATGAAACTGAAGCCCTTCCCACCTCAACTGGTGTGTTACAGCTAGGCATCAGGCTTCTGCATCCCACGACATGGAAATTTCCAGCCATTCTTTCCCTTCCTTTGTGCTGAAGTTCCCTATGCCTCTCCCCAGCTCCAAGGCAAACTTATGCAGGTGGAAAGTCTGAAGAAACTTCCTCCAGGCCAGGCTGAAGTCATCCGAACAGCGAAAAAAAATAAATCTCTTCTTCTTGCCTGTGTGATCTCAGAGGGCTGCCAGGACTTGCCCACCTTATGCCAAGGCCATATATGTGTGACCCCCTGTGCAGAGCTGCTTGCCTTCGCTTGGAGGGGCACCAAGCCCTCTCCTGCTCGCCAAACTCCTGAGCACACACAAAGGAAGAGCCAAGAGTCCAGGCACAGGGAGCTGGATCCAGCAGGTTCCCTTCTCCCGCCAGCCATCTCCACCTTAGGACTCATTTTCTTCTCTGTCCCACAGTGGTGCTGTACTAGGGAGCAACTCAGCATAGACCCAAAATCCTCTGGCAATCAAGCAAGGTGCTTTCCAAAGCTCCTCTGCAAAAATCAAGAGCATCCCTGCTTCCCATTAACCACAGCCGTCCCACGGCTGGGCAGCCAGCAACAGCCCAGCCCAGCTGAGCAGGGGGCTCCCAGCACAACCAGAAACCAGGTGTGCTCTCTGCATTGGACTTAAATCGTTAACCTTTATCCTAAAACTGTCTCCCTCCAGCCCTTTGCTTCTTTTTCCTCCTTGCACAGTGGTTTCCCCTTGCTGTCACACATTGAGCGCTCCCACAGGCACACATGCTGGATCCAGGGGCATGCTGAGCAAGCAGGCAGCCCAAATGGGTACCACCTCCATTCCCCGGCACAAGGAAGATCTCTAGCACAGGGCTACGTGAGATAGGGGGGGTTACAGCTGGCACATGCCAGTGAACTAGAATAGAAGTGGCTCTTGGCCCTGCAAGATGAGCCTTTGTGCTCAATGCCTAACCATGCAGGCAAGAGCTCAGTAGGGAAGGCCCTTTCGCTACCATCACGTGGAGGAGAGCTCAGAACATCAGTTCCCGTGGGGCCTCAGTTTTACTCAATTAACTGTCCCCAAGCCCTTGTGAAGGCATCTCAGCCCACAAGTCACTGGCACGTGATTTCTTATCAGCAGACGGGGCAGCACTTGTCTCTGGTGAAAGGAGGAAGTCAGGCTTCCTCTGCACCCCTCCCTCCCTGAAACATGCACTCAAACAAAACCCACTTGGTCCCATTTTCCACCTGAAGGAGGCTGAGATTTCCCTCCTGTGACCGAGCTGGGGACCTCTGACCTTCGGAGCCTCATGCAGAAGACCTGTGCTGCATTGCATTCGGAGCCCCATGCAGAAGACAGCCACCCTCCTGCAGAGGCACAGCTCCCAACCTTTCACAGTGTGGAACAGCCAGAGGGCCCAAGCAAGACTCCATGCACTCTACCCTGCTGCCCAAGAGGTCCATCACTGTGGCATCAGGTACCAACAGCATAAACTGGCACATGGCTCCAAGGACCAGCATGGGCAGAAAGTGAAATGCGTTTTTAAGTTTAAAACAGAATATATAGTCTTAGAGGAAGCTCATCCTAATCTCCCATACTGATGAATCAACTCTGACTCTCCAGAGCTGGAAAAGGTTGCCATAAACCTAAGCAAACAGCGAGGTTTTCCCTTGTGCTAGAACATGGCAGGTAAACCTGTCCCTCCCCAAAGGAGCTGGTCCCTCACCTACCCCTTTTCCCAGGACACAAGACTCATGAATCTGCCTGGTGAGGGCAGCAGGAGGGGGTTTCCTTCGTGAATCCTAACAAAGGTTGAGCTTGTCCGGAGGCTGGGGCATGGTGATAAAGCTGCCTGCAGCCTGCTCAGAGTTAGCCTTGCCTGCAGCTGGAAAGCCCCTCTTCATTTCCATGCACAGCAGTCCCATAGGGACTCAATTCAGCAGAAAAGTAGCTGGTTTACATGGAAGAGATAGATGGTTGGAGACCATTTGATTCATGAGGAAAACACAGATGCTTGGAGAAATTGCTTGAGCACACAGGGCTTGGTCTCTACCCTACCAAGGAGTTAAGCAGGATAAGTATCACTACCCGAAGTACACACAACATCTTCTGCCTGTTCCACATGACTTCTCTGGACACGCCAGCTCTGCTCTCTCTCTTAAGGACTGATGGGCTTTAGCCCAGTTACTGCAGCTCTGAGTTCCCCGAGGCAGAGGGACTGGGGCACTGGGGAGGTGGGTGTGGGGGAGGATGGGCAATTGAGGCTTTTGCAAATGATTCTTGGAAGACGGCACCCACACATTTCACTGGCTATCACACCCACATCTCCCCTGTTGACCAATTTCCTTCCTCCAGACGCAGGATCCCTTCTAATTTTGAACATGGGAAGAGACAGTTTTAGCCCCACTGCTTCACCCTGCCTGGGCTAATGCTTCTCTCCCACAGAAGCAGGCAGTAACAAATTCAGGGAAGATCCTGCTGATGCTCCAACTGGCCAAACACATGCTCCTCATCTCTGCCTCCACCCCATACACTTCCCCCACAAGCAACAGGCTTACCCCCAGCTGCCCCCTCGCAATGACATCTCGAGGTGGTGTGGGCGGGTGAGCCCAGGGGAGCCACGGATGGACAGTCAAGACTTCTGCCAGCTCCCTTTGTGAGAGCCCAGTGCTCCTCTCCACCTGGTACCAGCCAGGGTGGCTGGGGAAATGGGAACTTCTCAGCCAAAACCCCTGAATTTTTTGTATTTTCAGAATTACAATTACAGGAAAGTGTTGTTGCCCAAGTCTTCTGAAATGTAATGATAGTACCATTTTAATTCTCATCCTGGAGATATTTTGTGGCAGATGTTCAAGCAAGGCACACAAGGAAATATGCTGCTGATGGAAATCAAAAGAAGTCGATGGGTTTGTCTGGTGGGATGAAAGGGATGTAGCCTGTGGCCATCTGATCACTTTTCTCTGGGGAACCTCATGTTACCAGATGAGCAAACGCTCCTTAGACTTAAGCAGTACCGGTGGTGTTGCTGGGTGCTCTTGAAGTCCCCATTTGCATCAACCAGAGTGGTGGATGTTCAGCATTTCTAAATATAAACGCCGCCTACCTCTGCCGCAGGGTCAGGAGGAGAGACAGGAATAGCAGAGGCAGAAATTCACAGCCTTGCCGCTCTAACCACAAGAATAATGTTTTTTTCCCCAGTGCTGGGAGTGGATCCCAGGACAGCCAGCTCCTGCGTAGACATGGCCAGCCCGGAGCCGTACAAGCTGCACCGCCAGCAGACTTCTAGCTCCCTCCCTCCCTCCTTACAGATTTCCTGTTCTGAATTGCACTGTGAGCGAGAGAAAACAGAAGAGCGACTGCAACCATTTAGAGAGCTCTCCAAGAGCCTCTCCTGCCTTCAGTAACCAAGGCACCACCAATTAATGTTTCCCTAGTTAATGAGATGCTTGCGTTAGGCTCTGACCAAGCAAGTCTGACAAGTAAAGGGCTCAGCCACCTTACAAAACAGCCCCAAGCAGCAAAAGCACCCCCAAGCAGCTGCATCCAAAAGAACAGCAAGCAGGGAGCCCTGGGCATACCACAACGGGCTAACCCAAGGGGCTTTTTTGAGGCATTCTTTCCATGCTCTGCTCAAAAGACTCCTGTCTCTCTCTATGGGTATCCTGGCTCTAGCATTACAGCTGGGAAAGGTGGTGGTGAAGCCCCTCCATGCTGAGAAGCCTCAGAGCCAGCCTGTAGATAGGATAGGACTAGACTTGCTATCAGGATGGGCAGTATCCCAGGTGTCCAGCTGGGCAGTGTAAGGGGCTGGGTTTAGTCTAACCTTGCTTGCTGAGAGACTTTCAGCCAATCCGCAGAGCGGATCCCACAGTGAGCATTAATGAACTAATTAGTAGATGCACAAGCTCCTTCCTAACCAGGAAGTAAACACCAGGGCTGGCTCCCAGCTCATCTTCAGCCTCAGAACCAGATGCGCTCTGCCAGATGAGGACAGAGACCCCTTGCTGCTCCCACTACTGAAAATAAGTGCTCGCTCGTGTCAGTGCCTCTTAGTTTATTTTCCTCTCACGTCATTACCCAGTACTAAACTCCAGCATGGATTTGGAGCAAAGCTTTGCCCTTCTCAGCTGCGAGCACATTTTGCTCACGCTCTGTGTGTGCACTCATGATGAAAACCTTCCGTTGAGGGAATGTACAACAGGAAAGAGCCGTGATTAGCTGAAGGCAGTTACCAGAAGCCAAACCAAATACCTCAAGTGTGATGCCTCTGCCTTTGAGAGAGCATTATAGATGTGGGAAGCCCCCCCTCATTAAGAGAAATACTCATCTCTGTTGAAGAGGCTCAGGACAGCAGCCCCATAGCAGGGAGCGCGTCACAACAGTGCTGAAAACTGGCTGTGCGGGCCGGTTGGCAAAGCAAGATTTCCACCTGAGAACAAACAGTTCTTGGGTTGCTTGGTTCATGGCCCTGACACAGCCAATCTCACAGTCTTGCCCTGCATAGCCAATCTCGTTTTGGGTCTTGCTTACACACCACCTCCCACAACCAAGCCTTCCCCACTGGGGAGGAAATGTTGCATTCTCTGTGCAAGAGGCAGCAGGGGGGCTTGGTTTGCTCCCACACCACCTTCTAGTTGCTATCAGCCCCGTAGCAAGTGGAAGTTTTCTTCCTACGGCGAACCTATTCTGTGCCACGTTGCCTGGGGTGCTTCCCTCTGCTCACTCTGCTGGATTTGGCTCGGGTACCCCACTGGTCACCCGCCCAGACCCACGACCCGTGCCAAGCATCCGTGCGCAGTGCAAGGCGGGAGACTCTCAGGACGTGGGCTCCGGGAATCCTCCACAGCTCGCTGGGAGAGGCCTGGGGACCACTGCCGATAAAGGTCGGCTTATCTCCAGGCTGCGGCTCCCCGCCGCCGGCCGGCTGCAGGGGGGCCAACCCAGGGGCCGGGGGTTCCCGGCGCTCGCAAACCTTCCCAGGGGAGGGAACAAGGAGGGAAGGGGCCGCGGTCACTTACGTATCTCCGTCCTCCGAAACGTAGGTGAGCGCCTCCAGCTGCTGCCGGCTGAGCCCTTCGGGCGGCGGCGGCTCCTCCTCGGCGCGGCCGTCGGCCGGTAACCCGGTCAGAGGCTCGGGAAGGGAACCGGAGCCGTAGCTGGAGTCGAGC
>VZRU01001694.1:24625-60040 GCA_013398155.1 Pedionomus torquatus
GAGGCAGCAGCACGCCGGTGCCTCCGGAGGAGGAGGCGGAGGGGGCCCGAGAGGAGGTGAGGAGAGCGGCCGCCCTCCCCGGCCCGGGGCTGCCCCCGACCACCCTCCCTCTCTCCCTCCATCCTTCCCCGCCCGCTTTGCATGGCGTACTCCTTGACCGCCCCGCCGCGGGCAGGGTTTTGCCCGCACAGGTACGGACCCCTCCTCGCCGGGAACCCCTCTCCCCGCCTCCGGCCCCATGGCTGCGGTGCGGAGCAGGCGGAGGCGGAGAAGGGAGAGCCGCCCGTCCGTCGCCGGCGGGCTGCCCGGCGTCCCGGCCCCGCTGCTCCATCGCGCTCGCCGGTCACCTCGGGTTCGCCGCGGTGCCTCCGCGGCTGGACGCGGGGCAGCAGCCAGCGGCCGGTGCCGGCTGCGGTATAGGAGGAAGGGAGAATATCACAAAAGAAAAGCCGCTGCTTGTGTTTGCTGCAATGGGAAAATGTTCCTACGCCTGGGATAAACGGATATAGACACTCCACCGCCTCGACCTCAAAGCTTCCTGCAGCCTGTCTTGAGGGGGTGCCAAGAGGTGGCACAGCTGTCCGGGTGGCTGCGAGGGAGGACGTGGTGGGTAGCAGGGGAGAGGGCATGGAGACGTGGCAAAACTGGGGGTCTTGTCTGGTGGCTGCTCCCAGTTGGAGGCTGGCTGGAAGAGCTGGAGGTGCAGACTAGGGCAGGCTGGGTACCAGCACATCCTTGCCTCCAGGTATGCTGCAGTGTGTTTGTCCCCTCAGCTGATGACTTTTCTGGAGTCCAGGCAGCAAATGCCAAGAAAGGGTCAGGAGGAGGGTGCTCTGTGGTTAGGGAGGCAGATGTGCAAGCCCCTTTATCTGCCCCCACAGATCCTGCTTGCGGCTCGGGCTGCCCAAGAGGAGAGAAAGCAACTGCACTGGCTAGCAAGACCTACCTTATGCTATGGGGCTGGTGGCCCATGGAAGGCAGCTGGGTAGCATAGGAAGAGCAGTGTTCTTCTGGTGTAGTGGGTTGTCCTCACTGGTGAGACCACAGCTCAAAGGGCAGCTTGGGGGGCTGCTCAGATGCTGGCGCATCCCTCGTCCTCTGTTGTTGAGGAGCTGTGGTTAGCAAGTGCTGCATAATCCTGGTGTTTGCTGTCTCCTTGGCTTAGGAAGAACATGCATGCCCGTGCATGGTTATTCTATATATACAGACTTATATTTAGATATAAATAATTGCGGGAGAGGAAGGCTGAAGTTCAAGAACTGGGAAGCTGTACAAATACTGTATGCTCAGCTCTGTGGCTGTTCCTCTGTTCCTGCTTCCATTCAGCAACCGCTAGCGCCATGAGCCCAGGCTCTCCAAACAGATCCTGGCCAGTGAAACTAAACTGTGAGATGCCTTTTTAGTGTGAGGACATGCTTATGCCATGCTGGGATGTGATCTCCTGCCCTTAGTGTCAGTGCTGGTGCAAAGTTCAAGATAGGACAGTGGCTTTTATGCGGTGCCAGAGCAAGGGCTGGTTTGGATGAAAGAAGCATAGCAGGGGCAGTGCCCAGCTGGGTTTTCCTTGTCTGCATTGTCCCCTGCCTCATGGGGATTACGAGAAGATCGTCTGGACTTTGATTGCTCTGTGGTGGCTGCCAACTAGAGTGTCAGTATAATCTTACCCCGTGGGAGCTGGCGTAAGGGCTGGAGTCCATGACCTGCACTGTTTAGGCTAAGAGCACGCTTCCCACGGCCAGAAGCTATCACAGACTTGCATGAAGCAGCTGGTTGGTGAAGGAGGGGGAAGCTGCAGCCTCTCCTGACAGTGCCATGCTTGCTGGAGAGAGACCTTGGTGGCGAGCTTGGATTCACAGACTGAACAAGGGCAATCCTCTTGTCTTCAGAAAAATCGTGAGGGGAGTGTGTTCCTGCTTCCCTGTAGTGCCGGTGTAAGGCTGTATTGGCAGTACGATGTCCTCATTTCCATCAGGACCAAGTGCTGCTGCCAGCATTGCTGAGCATCCCAGGAGTGTGGCTGAATCCCACCTGGAAGGATCCATTGGACAGGGTTGGCAGGGAGCCATAGGTGATGTCTGGGGACTGGAAAATGGGAAATGAGCTCTGTATTGGTTGAAGGTACCTCATCTTGACTGTCTTGGATCATTGTGTTTTGGAGCTATGCAAGACTTCAGGTGCTGCTCAGCTTGTCCCAGAAAGGCAAGTAGCAAGAGCTCCTGGCTGAAGGTGGTCGCAGTGGGCCGGCTGAGCCCTTGTTCCCTGTCAGCATCACATGCCCTACACTTAATGGTGGTGAGCTGAATCCTACTCAGCAATGCATTTCCACCTTGGAGGGTGTGAAACGCCAAGGAACAAGCTCTTCAGCCTGGGAACAAGTGAAAAAATATCCTTGTCCTGCTGCTCAGGTGGGATCTGATGGAGGGAACCAGTCCTCATCTGGACTGCTGTGTAAAATGGAGACCTCGGTACCATTGCAGGAGCTGAGACTGCTGGCAGGGTTTCCTGGCTCCTAGATGCTCAGCCTTCCCCTTTTCTCTGCAGTTGGCAGTGCTGCCAGCCTGGGGCTAAGCCAACTCTTTCTTCTAGGCAGGTAGTTCCTGACTCTGGGCAGTTGGCATGTGGGGTGTGATGCTGGGGTTTGCTGAGACCATCTCCACCAGGAGTTGTCCATGTCTGCCCAGGTCCTTGGAAGAGAGTAGAAGTTCCTAGAAATGACTGGATCCTTCCCATCTGCCTTGTTCTGGGGATTTGAGGTCAAAGGGGAGAGGGCTCATTAAATTGTTGCATGATGTAAGCAAATCAGCAGCACAGGGCCATGGAAACTAATGCTCAGTAATCCCACTGGAGTCCCCTGCAAGCTGCGGCCACAGCCTGGCACTCAGGAGCTACCTGGGCCTTCGGGCTGCTGCTCTGGGGCTTTTGGTTTGTTTTTCCTTCAGCCCTGTAGAGGGCTGTCTCTGGGACATCTAAGCCTGTGTACCCCAGGACATCTTGTAATGTGAGGGCTTAACATTCTGGGAGTGAATTGGGGGTTTCAGGCTGGTCTCTGCAGGGAGAAGCAAGTGAGAGGTGCGGGAGGTGAGGACATGGGAACACTTGTTAAATGGAGGGAGATGGGACCAGGGGCAGGCTGTTTCAGAGAGGAGCTTTGAAGAGCTTGAAGGATTTCTGGAGTTGTTTTAGGATTCAAAGTTGCAGGGTCAAGGTTGTAGGTGTGATGAAAGTATTTTGGCCCATGTGCTTGGCCACTGGGGCTTTGGGCGGGTTTATCTCCTCAAGGCTTTTTTGAGGATTCCTCAGATGTCGAAGGAGTCTGGTCCAAGCAGCGATGGAGGCCCTCTCTTCTATTGCCTCTGCCCTGTGCCTTGTGGGCATCTCCGTTTGCTTCACAGCTGCTCAGAAGCCATCCCCTCCATCCCTTCCCATCCACCCCAGAGCAGCGGGTGCAGGTATGGAACTCAATCTTCTTTCACCTCAGGGGCAACGTCAGGGCCAAACAGTATGTACAAGGTACAGGAAGCTATAGCAACACTCCACCCCTTGCCTTTCCCAATGTGTGTTACGATTAGCGCCCAGGCACCTGGTAAGAGTTATCCCACGTGTTCTACGTGGTGAGCTGCAGTACAGAGAAGAGCATCGACTGGGGTCCCACAAAGGGGTTGGCCAAGCCATGGCTGGACCAGTTCTGCCCTCCAGCGCTGCAGAGATGTGCAGGTGCACCCGCAATAGCAGATTTGCTCACCACTCTCCAGTGCTCGAGCCTGAGCAATGAGGGAGGTCCCAGGGATGGAGGGAAGCCTTGTTTGCAGTGAAGTAGGGCAAGCCTTTCGCCTCGTTCCATCAGACTGCAGCGGGCAGATGATGATGGCATTTATATCAGAGCCTGTTCTCCTCCCAGTGACACTGTTCTGGGATGGAAAGGATTTCCTTTTCCTCAGCTTTCTCATCTGCATGTTTGATGTGCCGGACTTCTCCAAAGCTAGTAAAGAGCTTGAGTAGGCAGCTTTATTCAGTTGCTTCTGTGAGGGGAAGCTGCGGAGCTGGTTGTTTGCTCCTGTGAGCCCTTTGCAGCCCGGGAGAGGAGCAGGGATGCTGCAGTTCCTACTGGGATTAGACTCTGCAGCTGGCTCCTCCTCCGTCTCTGCTGTGGCTGTATCCCCTGTCATTGGCACTTGATCAGCTTTCCGAAACCCCACCAGCACAGCCAATGTCTATGTTTTTTACCTCAAAAGCCCAGGACAAAACTGGGTTGTAAACAGTTTACAGCAGGGGTTAGCATGACCCTGTAAAAGCGCTGCAGTATCTAAATGCTGCGTAGTCCTAGGAGGAGACTAATGCGTGGACTAGAGCCCTGCTAACACAGTTCCTGGAACCGTGCCTGGGCTGCATCGCACTCCCTGCTGCCCTGCCCCGGCTGGGTCACCGCAGTGGGGCTTGCCAGCATCTCCGCAGGGCGACAGCCAGCATTGCCCTTCTCCCAGGCGGGATGACACAGGCAGTGTGGGATGCGAGGGGTCTGGGAGCCACTGGGAGCTGGAATTGGCTTTTCTGAGACAGACCTGGCCAAAGACCTGCCTCCCTCCAGCCCCTTCCCCAACTTGTCAAATGAATGAGCTGAACCCTTTGCTTTATTTCTTGTGCTCCATTTGCAGTTTCCTCCCTCCCTCCTTCCTCGACAAGGGACTCTTTCTGTGCAAGCCCTCGCACCGCACAGACACCCCAGCATTTGCATGTGCCTTACATCTCCTGCTCAGCCCCGCTGTGCTTTCTCCTTTGGCCAAGCAGTCCCCTTGGAGCCACCCAGCCGGGGCTGCTGCTACCGGGGAAGGTTTGCAGCGCAGAAGGCGGCAGTACTGGGGAGAGGAAACATTCAGCCGCCTGCGTAGTGCCACAGCAACCCAGCACAGGAGGGCCATGCTGCAGCTGGGTGAAGGCTCAGGGATTTGGGCAGGCTCTCATAACCACAGCATGGACCTGAGCAGGGAAGATGCAGCTCTCCTGCTGGTGGCCCCCACCTCCTGTCTTTGATCCCTTTTCTGTTTCTTTTCTGATCCCTTTTTCTTTTCTGATCCCATAGCATTCTGTTCTTGCCCCGTGACTGTGAGGCTGCTGCAGTGGAGGGTCACACTGTGAAGACTGGGACACACATGTCCGTGCCGGAGCTGCCAAGCCGAGCCACCCAGTGCCCCTTGGTGTTGCCTGCAGATCACCACTACCCCACCTGCCTTCCCGAGGCTCTGAGTCTCTGTCATTTTTTCTTGCTCTCAGCCAGTTGCCTCAAAGAGGCAGGCTCCACGCTAGTGGTGTTTNCAGCGCTAGTGATGTTTGGGGGACCCTCAAAGGATGTGACACCATTCTACTTGTGACTGGCAGTCCCCCTTGGATGTGCCCCCCCGCCCCTTTGGAAATTGTTGGGTTGGATGGCATTAAGTCTTTTGCATAAGAAAGCAAATAACATCTTTCTCCCTTTGGCTGTGATAATTTCAGGTCCCACTGACCAAGCTGGAACAACACTTGAGGCTTCAGGGTATTGCAGAGAATGACAGGTTTCCTTTAGTGGGTTTTTTCCCAGGCTTTTGTGAAACCCTGCACAGTTCCTATGGTGAAGGCATCATTGCAATCTCTTTTCAAAGTCCTGTTGCTGAAGTCCTGCCCTTTCCTCGCCATGAAAGACCTGAGAGCAGTTTTTCCAGAAGTGTGGGATTTTTGGCTGCCACAGCCAAATCCCAGCACAGCCAAGGACATTTGCTGGCAGCTATGAGCTGCTACTCACCCTCTCTGCTGCTGCAGATGGGTAGGGTACTCTTCTCTTCCAGCCTCAACAACTTTTAGGACTTTATTCCATATTCCCTTTCTCTCCCACCAGAGGTGGCTGCATTTCAGTTGTGGAAAAGTACTTTCCCAATTGTGTGGTTTATAAAGCACTTGAGAAGCACTTCACAGCCCTTTGGGCTGCCAAGTGTTGCGGGAATCGCCATTACCAGAGGCTTTTCCAGCTGCAGAAGTTCCATTTCTCCTCCTTACAGGCATCCCAGGCCGCTTCTGCTGCCCTGGTAGGAAAAATCTGAATGTTGCTGTCAGTCGTTACTGGGAAAGGGGAGAAGTGAGAGACATGGTGGGATGAACTGTGGTGAGGTGTTTGGGTGTGACAAGCCATCAGGTAGAGCTGCCTGCACCGATATGGGTGCAGGAGCTGAGGTATGTGGGGGAGATCCCCCAGCCTTCATCTTGCTGTGACATCAGTACCCCTTTCCGGGATGCAGCGGTGGTGGGAGTTGCTCCCCATTGAGGAAGGGGGATGTTTGGGGCACAGGCTGGCAGAGTTGCATTCTGCTGCTCTCCACATCCAGCTGGGCTCTGGCTGTCCCCCAAGGGGGTGCACAGCACCACTAAGGAAAGCAGGAGGTGACAGCTGCCCATGCTGTGGGACTGTCATCCTGGGGGACATCCTGGCCTCCAGCCTGCCTGTTGAGGCTAGGAGTCCTACAGCTTCTGCTGTTTGTCCCCATTTGTGGAGCTACAGCAGTACCACTACTGCCTGCTCCCCTTCTCCCTGCTGCTGCAGACTACTGACTCCTCTCTTGTTTTCTCTCCCCTTCTCCTGGTCCCCTGGAGCAGCAGCGGCCGGTGAAGCAGTCTCTCAGCAAGTCCCTGTGCCGAGAGTCCCACTGGAAATGCCTGCTGCTGTCCCTCCTCATGTACGGCTGCATGGGAGCCATGACCTGGTGCCACGTCACCAAGGTCACCCGGCTGACCTTTGACAGCGCTTACAAAGGCAAGTCCATGATGTACCATGACAGCCCCTGTTCCAACGGCTACGTCTACATCCCCTTGGCCTTCCTGGTGATGCTCTACGTGGTGTACCTGGTGGAGTGCTGGCACTGCTACACCCGCAACGAGCTGCAGTACAAAGTGGATGTGGAGAGCGTGCATGAGCGTGTGCAGCGGATGCAGCAGGCCACCCCCTGCATCTGGTGGAAGGCCATCAGCTACCACTATGTCCGCAGGACACGGCAAGTTACCCGATACCGCAATGGGGATGCCTACACCACCACCCAAGTGTATCATGAGCGGGTCAACACCCATGTGGCAGAGGCCGAGTTTGATTATTCCAACTGTGGAGTTAAGGACATCTCCAAGGACCTCATTGACTTGGAGAGCTACCCAGCCACGCGGCTCCGCTTCACCAAGTGTTTCAGCTTTGCCAATGTGGAGTCAGAGAACTCCTACCTGACCCAGCGGGCCCGCTTCTTCACAGAGAATGAGGGCCTAGATGACTACATGGAGGCCAGGGAGGGGATGCATCTCAAAAATGTGGACTTCAAGGAATACATGGTGGCCTTTTCTGACCCAGACAACCTGCCTTGGTATGTATCTCACTATGTCTTCTGGGTGGCGGCTCTGCTGACCTTATCCTGGCCCCTGCGGGTGCTGAATGAGTACCGCACCTCCTATGTCCATTACCATGTGGAGAAACTCTTTGGGTTTGACTACGTGGCAGTGACGCCGGCTGAGGAGCGCACCTTCTGCCGAAGGATGCCCCGCGTCAACACGGTGGACAGCACCGAGCTGGAGTGGCACATCCGATCCAACCAGCAGCTGGTGCCCAGCTACTCAGAAGCAGTCCTGATGGACTTGGTGGGGCTCTCTGGCTGTACCAGCTACTCCACTTGCCGGTACGGGGGCTACCGGCAGAACTGCGAGAGGTGCCACAGGACTATAAGCAGCTCCTCCATCTTCTCCCGCAGTGCCCTGAGCATCTGCAACGGCAGCCCCAGGATCCCCTTCAGCAGCAGCCGCTTTTCCCTGGGCCGCCTGTATGGCTCCCGACGCAGCTGCCTCTGGCAGAGCCGGAGTGGGAGCCTGAATGAGCAGAGCTGTCCCACCGAGCAGACCCGCCTCTCCAGCCAGGTGACTGTGGAGGAGGAAGACCCTCCTCCTTACCAGGATGCCCTCTACTTCCCCATCCTCATCGTACACCGCAATGAAGGCTGCTTGAACCATGACCACCGTCACCTCCACCGCAACGGGTCCTGTGTGGAGACCTCACTGTGAAAGCAGAGGCGGTGAGATCTCGTCGTCCATTGCTTGGCCTGAGCCAGTGCAGGACTTGGAGAGAGGAGCGCAGGGGAGGGAGATGGCCCAAGAGGACATCAGGATGGAGCAGACACGGCATCTCGCCCCGGCAGTCATCGAAAACTCCCACTGTGGCTCTGACCTCTTGGAGGGGTGAGTGCTGATGCTCCCCCTGACGTGGCACAGAACTCTAGGCCAACCACCACATGCAAAAAAAAACCAACCCAACCCCAAACCTGTAATTCATGGCATCAAGATCCAAAGGGGGGAATAAAAAGACAGGCCTGATGCAGGGAGTGGGGTGCTTTGGCTCCCAGCCCTGGCTCCAGGCTTGCTTGTGCTCCGCAGAACCAGCAGCCACCAGAAAGCGCCCTACTGCACCTCTGCCCACCATGCTGCCCACGCTGGAGTGACAACCCTTGCAGGGTGGAGGGGAACGGGCCCTTGGGGAGCAGCGTGTAACTGCCTGTGCCTAAAGGTCTGGGGCATCCAGGCACATGGAGCTGAGCAGCAGGTTAGAACAAAGGCTGAAAGCCACGAATCCAGCTCTTCCTCTCCCCCCGACCGTTCCCCACTTTTTTTTTTAGACCATGCTTCGACTGTTACTCTGTTCTCACTGCTGGGAATGGCACCGCCTCCAGAGGATCCCAGGCTCGGCTCCTTAGGAAGCCTCAGCATGCCAGCTCCAAGTCAGCATCCCCTAGGTAAAGGCCTTTTGGTTTGGGATTACAGCAGGCAAGCAGCACCGGGGAAGGGATGAATGTGCAAACCCAGATGGAGTGGAGATCTGCATCACTCCTGATCTGCCTGCTGGAGGGCTCAGCTGGAAGGAGGAAATGAGAGGCCCCCGGTGAGCTGGGGAAGGGGAAGAGGATGGCACTGGGACAGGCATCATGGTAACAGGCGGTGCGTCAAGTGGCTGAGGTCCCTTCCTGGCTTTGAAGTGTGTCCTAATCGGTTCAGACAAGCACCAAGGAAAGCTCTGGTAGGTTCAGCTGCAGTTCACCTATTGATAATAGAGCAGCGGAGTGGTGCATGTCTGCAAGAGTGAATTTTGCATGAGATCAGGCTGGCCTCTGGCTGCAGACTCTGAGCTGCAGGCTCCTGGCAGCCTGGTTTTGGCAGAGGGCTCTGAGAGGCTGGTGGGGGAGAAATGGAAAAGCACACTGGAGCATCAGGAACCTGGCCTGGGGAAATGGGGAACAGAGGGATTCCCCTTCTGTGGAGACCCATCATGGGTGCAGAAACCGCGACTGGCAGGCGGGGAGGCGTCTGCCGTGAAGGATGCTCTGCAGAACAGAGACTGGGGAGACAGTGGAGGGGGACCTGCTTAAAACCAAGCGGTTTGCACTACAGATGTTTTTGCAGAGAGGTGTCAGTCTGTGAGAAGTGAGGTGGCTTCTGTGTAGCCCATTAACCTCTGGGTTCATCTGCCATGGTCTTGTCAAGTCAGGTTGCTCTGAGCTCTGTGCCGCCCCCTCTGTCCTGCTGGAAAAGATCTTGGTGGTGGTGGACAAAGAGCCTTCATGTCACTGAAGCTGCATCAGTGGCTGCAGCGTGCAGGCAGGCAGCTTTTGCTTCTCTGTCAACACATTCCCAGATCTCTCATGTCCCTGTTCTCAGAAAAGCTGTCTCCTTTTTAGACAGCTTTTTTGGGGGGAGCACATGTCAAATCATACAGCAGTTTCTCCAGACAGCACTGCTGCTCATCCTCACGTGTTTCCATCATCCACCAGGGCAAACAACGTCTGAGAACAGCAGGTCTTGGGTAACAAGAGCAAGTCCATTAGCACCTGGGTATTCAAGCTTGGTGCCTGCCTCTGCATCCATTGCAGAAGGGCAAGATGTAATATCAAACAGTAAGGCATTTAATTTAGTTCAGCCAGACTTCCCCCTGCCGATTTATTAATGAAAGGTCTGTTTCTCTAGTCACTGCTTCCTCTTGGGTCCTGAGGAGGCTGCAAATGCACCCTTTCAGCACATCGGTCCTGCTTTGAAACTCATCTCTTGCTGGCAAGCCTGGAGTGGTCAGCACCTGGGAAATTTCAAAGCTCCACTTGGCTTTGCCTCTGGAGTGGTCTGTTCTGCTCTTGGTGCCTTGCATGTCCTGGTCAGTGTCTCTTGCCCTTGTGCTCCTGGATCTCAAATGCTGAACTCCGAAGAATGGTAGTTTGAACAGAAAGGCCCTTAGAATCCCACTTCGTTATGATTCTTTCTTGTAATCTGTCTTTACTGTAACTACCAGACCTAGATGTTGGCTTAAATAAGAGGGTCCCTTTGAGAGCAGGGAAGCATAAGGTCTCTGTTGTGGACGTATCCTTCTCCTTATTTTATTCTCATCATTCTTGGCACAGGTTCAGAGTGGGTAAAAGCGGCTATAGCGCTCTTGGCTGCCCTGGGATTTACTTACTTAGTGATGATATTTGGCTTGCTGCGCTCTTGTGATTCTCTTTCCAAGGGCCTAATGTAAGCCAAGGCTGATGCTGAGGGTCCTCGTGACACTGGGGAGCTAATGGTGTGTGCTTGCATGTCCTGGTGAATCAGGAAACATTCAGTCAGTTTGGAGCTGCAATGGGTCATTAGTGAGGAATGTCGTCCGCTTGTCCTTCCCAACATGTTGTCTTTGAAATCTACACATTGCTTAAATTAGGATACATGGCTCATCTTTCTATCTTCAGCCTCCAAGGTGCCTTGGACAGATGGATTTATGAAAGGTTTGGCAGGCCTTTTAGCTCCCTGGGGCAAAGACAGTCCTCAGAATAGGGACAGGTTAGTAGGGTCTCTCTGCCCTCATCCTTTAGCACTTGCAGCAGAGTTCTGCTTTCAGGCACCTTGTCCTCTGTTCTTTCTAGGCCTCTTCATGAGATTGCCTCAATTTGTTCCTCTGGCCCTATTTTCACCCATGAAATCTTAATCTGGAGGTGGTCTGCCCAGGTGGATACATGGGTCGTTGAGGTATGGCTGCTGCTCTGGCCCACAGGATCTATGCAGAGTCTTCCTGCTGCTGAAGACCTTCCCCATGTACACAGTGCCAGCCACGGCCAGCTCCCAGACATAGTCCCAGTGCCACAGTCTTTGGCCATGCAAGACCCACAGCCCCCTGAGGAGAAGTGGAACCTTTCTCAGCAGTGCTCTCCTCTTCATGCCAGGATTTCTCAGAGATCCCTTCCTCATGTTCTTGGCTCTCCTAGCCCACTGTATCTGGGAGAGCTGCCCCCCCTCGGTCCAGCCTACTCCATTCTTGTCAAGCTGGAGACCTTCCTGCCTTGTCTTAGGCTCAGGAAAAGGGGGTGGCATACTTGAGCATGGGAGGGGAGTGGGACTGGGCAGGTGGGACAGGAGTTACCTGTGGAGCTGAAGAGGACAGACTGAAACTGGGGTTGGGCCCCCCCCTCCTTCTCTCTGCCTCAGTGGCAGGGCAGCACATCCAGCCACGCAGGGAAGTTCATGGCAGACAACTGGGTGCTCCCTTCCTAGCCCCAGTGTAGGAGGCAGCCAGCAGGAGTGTGTGTGCATAGGTTTCCTCCTAAGCGTTGGTAAAGGACCCTGCTGCCCTGGGCAAAGGACAGCTGATTTAATTCTTGCAGCTCAGGTTATAGCACAGATATCCAAAGCCAGTCTGTCCCTGTCCTGGTGCACAGCCTCTCCGTTGGTGGAATGGTCCCCATCTCCCCCGGCAGGCAGACTTCCACCCGCCACAGCTGCAGGCTGAGCATCAGTCAGGCGCCTGCTCTTCCTGCAGACTTGTGTCTGCTCTCTGCTGTGTGTGTCTGTGTTGGTGACGACGATTCCTTTGGCAGCTCAGTCGATGGCCCAGTCTGCTCCTCTCATGATAGCCTGCTCCCTGATATGTAACCTGAATTCTCCCTGCTGTATCTTAATCCCATTACTTCTCCTCCATTGACTGGTGAGTTTAATTGGCTCTGCTTCTTTTCCCCATGGCCTTCGCGACACAAGCAGGCATTATCTGGTCTCTGCAGCCTTCCTTTCCCCAGTTCCAGTGTCTTCTCTCCATCAGGATCTTACTGGGCCAACCCTGGCTTGTGTGATAGTGTGGAAGTTTTCCCTGCGTAGCACAGCCATCCTTCCTGCTCTGGCCTAAGCAAGAGGAGGGGGTCAAAGGTGCAAGCGGTGCTTTGGTCTGTCAGCCTGGCTGTGTCCTCATTTCTGGCACCAGAAGACCTCTTCAAAGCAAGCTAAGCACACAGTGTGGCTGGCTCTTTACACAAGGAAAGCAGAACAGCCCACATCGCCTTTTGGGAGGGTGAAAGCTGGGTGCCTGTCAGCACAAGGGGGCAATAACTAGAGGATCTCCACAGTCGGATGGCTTTGTTTTTTTCCATACATCATTCACCCAATGCAGCTTTCCACGAACCAAGAGTCAGGCTCAGCACTGTACTTGTCAGCAGGCTTTCCTCTCATACCGGGACAAGTGAAGTGGGAATGCTACCAGCTCCTCTTCCTGGCGCTTTGTGGCATTAATGCATCCCTAGAAGAGAGCTAGTCCTCACCGCTGCAAGGCTAGACAATATGTTTAGGCTATTTGGTGTTTCCTGTTGCTACCAGTATATTTGCCGGGTACCTAAAAGCTCTCCAGCTTTCCTGAACTAGGAAAAGAGTTGCTCACATGCTCATTCTCTCTCTGAATTAGGTGATCTCCAAGACACATCACCACTCATCCATCATTCAGCACACACTAAAAGCTTCCCAGATAGTGTCCAGCTCTTTGTTCAGGGAGAACCACGTGGTGACACCAACCGGCCCGGTCATACTTCTTGAGCCCGCTGCATGTCATGCAGACTACACCAAGGAGGGAGAATTCAGAGAGGGCTTTCAGGCTGAGCATCTGTAGGGGCAGGTTTGTTAGGATGAAAAGAGAGAATCTCATCTTCTGGCCATCACCAAGCCTTCCAGAGCCACACACCGGGCAACTACTCAAGATTAGTACTAGCGAAGGTACTGTTTTTCCAATTTCAAACAAGCACACCACCTGCTTTTTCTCTCACTGTAAAATGCACATATTAGAGACCCAGCCCATCCCTGCCTTCTTTGTTGGCTCTCCACTCATGCTCAAGAGGGTGCAGAGCTGTTCAGTAACTCTGGTAGATGTCCAGGAGAGGGAAGTGAAGGAAGAGGTTAGTTAAGTGGAAATTTAAGAAAGTTAGGTAGCATCTGATGCCAGTAACTCACTGCCTGCTGATTAGCCTGTAGGAAGAAGCATATCTTTTAAGCTCTCCCTCCAGTCCTTCCTACCATGGCTTCAACACTGCTGCCTAGTATCACCAGGGTGCTGCCTTACTTTTAGCAGGGTACAACCTTGCTGCAATGTGCTCCTACTCTGCTGCAGTAGCTGCAGGGCCTGGGTCTGAAACACTCTACCACCAAGAAGCTGTGTTACCAAAGAGCTGTAAGTCTCAATTTGTGATAAGTGCTTCTAATCATGTTTCATTTATATTCAGTTATTAGAATAAGGTCTGTATGAGTATGATTTGGATCCATATCATCTCGAAGATGGGACATGGCTTAATTGTTAGTAATATTTGGTAGTACTGCACCCTGCAATACACATGGGCCTAAAGTCTCCACTGACAGGTCGCAGAGGCACCAAAGGTTCGTTCATAGGACCTGGGAACCCAGTGGGGACTTGGGGCTGAGCCCAACTACAGCACTTTTCCCTGTGGGCATTCTGAGAGAAGAGGAAAGGGGTTTACTCACATTTTGGGTAGAAACGAATGGGCTGTGTTCATTAGTACTGTAATTTTATTGAATCCATTGGTACTATACCAAAAGGAGCTTGGCTTAGCAGCTCTTTAGAGTGGTCTGTCCTCGAGTCCAAACTGATCTGTCGCAGTGTTGCTTTGATGCATAGAGTTCATGTTGGGACTTGGCCAACATGAATGAATGTTGGATATCTACTGTCTCTGCAAGCAGTGGGTTGAAGTTTTCTGCTCTGCTGCCTCCATCACAGCTGCTCCGCCAAGGGAAATGTTATGCCCATGGATGCGATCTCGTCAGCACCCTCAAAAGCAAACTGACCTCCACCGCACTGGGAGAGGAGCCTTCTCCCACAGGACTGTAGCCTTTCTGCACACGAGGGAAAAGACGTCCCAAGGACAGAACTGAACCTGCAAAACCCATGGCCTCGTGGCCTCCCCTTCCACCTTCCTCACCTCGTCTGTCTGTCTTGAGGGAGGGACAGTTTCTTTGTGGAGTTCAGCAAGCTCCTCTTCCTGCAGCTCGTAACCAGGCTCTACTAACAGGTACGTCATCCACCTATGCAACACTTCCAAGAGCTGACGAGTTTTCAGGAGCCCATTACAATGTGCGATGTGGCCATCCAGCACTGAGGATAAGCACAGCGGCTGCTGGAAAGCTTAAGTGGGTTTTATTCCTCCCCTCCTCCTGAGGAAGACTTTTTGTTGGGGCTTTTTGTTTGTTCACTTGGTTTTTGTAAAATTCATTTGGGGAAATGAAGCTTGTGAGAAATCAGTGCCCATCCTGAATCCCCCCCCCAGCCCTTCGAACTTTGGGAATGGATGGATCACCTACTGTGATTATAGTTTAGCGGACTTTGTAGAGCCAAGTAACTTCACACACAGACACACGAGGTTCTTTCACTCTCCATCAGCACAAGCTGCTTCTGCAATCTTAGCTAGTCACGTTAGTGAAAGAAAAAGCCTAGCTAGAATGTGGTGAGATGACTTAGTATTTTGTATCAATCCCATGGTCCCAATGTCCATTAGCAGCGCCATCAGCTGCCATGCCATGAATTTGGGCTTTGGATGGCAGCCCACAAACCCGGTCAGGGTGGAAAGGTTTGGAAAAACCCACGTCTATACACCTCTCCAGAAGCAGATGCAGGGAAAGGATCGGCTGAAAGCAGACGTCGCCTGCTGCTCAGCCCAGCCAGAAGCTGGTGGGCTCTGTTTGTGCTGCCCCTGCCCTCCCAGGGAGAGCCTGTCCCCAGGAGCTGGGTGGAGGGGAAGGAAAGTGATGGCACATCTGATGAAGCAGCGTTCACAGCACTTTTCAGCCAATTGGGAATACAGATGTGACTACTAGACCCCAAAATAACAGGATTTCACTTTGGAAACGCCAATGGCTTTTTCAAACTGGAATGAGACTAAAAGCCCTTAACAGCTGTGAGGAGTGTTTCAGGTTGCTGTCCCTTGCTTAAAAAATTTATTTTTTGACAGTGAGAGTGAAGTCTAAACCCTCTACTTCAGACAGCTCTGTTAGAAATGTGCAGTGCCAGTGGAAAACTAAATGCTCGGGAGAGACTGGGATGGTGGCCCTGTGGCTTTGCAGTGGGGTAGGCTGATCAGGAACGGAGGCTGGAGTTTAAAGTCTTCCTCTGCCCCTGGAGGTGTCACCTGGCCATCCACCCAAGCGTGTGTGTGTGGCAGGCTGTGCTTCTGCTTGCTGGGACCCATGGCCCTGCAGAGGGTTGGTGTGCTTGTGGCTTTGGTCTGGTGTCGCCCGTCCGTCCTCATGGCGAGGTCTTTGCAGGGTGACAAAGCGCTTGTTCCTCGTGAGAGGAAGCTCCTGACCTGGTTTTTGAGAGGAAATGGTGTGAAGTGTCACATTCGCTGCAGCGAGTGGCAGGGAGCAGGGATAAAAGCAGGGAGCAAGCTGTGTTTGAGAACAGGCTAATCCCTTGCCTGACTGCCTGAAATGGGAGAGCTGCTGGATCTGCTCCCTGGCTGACACTCTCCAACTCTTCTCACCCTCCCCAAACCCGATGTGCAAACTGTGAAACGGTGGCTGGGTGATGACCTCAGACATGCTGATGGCCAGACCTCACTGTAACCCTCAGGTCTGCCAGTAAATGGCCTTCCAACAACCCTCCCTGCCCTGGTGTGCCTCGTGCTTGCTTGCTGGAGGGACAGCACAGCCTGCAGGGTGTTGCTGCACAGCCTGGTCTCACTTTTGCATCACTTTGTGTTTTCCCAGAGAATTTCACAGCACTTCTCTGAGCCTTTGTTGACAGCATAAGTTAAACAGGCTGAAGTTAGAAAACAGGAGCACTTGATGTTTTGGTGGTCCCGATCTCCAGAGTCCTGGTGCTGTGCCTGAGGAGGAGAGGCAGGTCAGCTCTTGTGGCAGCCTAGGACCAGGGGACAGCATTGTGGTGAAAGCAGTATGTCTTCTGGGGGCTCTCCCAACATGGGCTCTGTGCTTCTTCACTGGGACCGTGGGCAGCTTTGCTGTGGGCTGAACAAGGTGCAGCTGATGGAGGAGCTAGTTCAGGAGGGCAGAATAGTGTCTAAACACTCAGCAAGACATATGGAGGGGGGGGGGCGTGGGACAGCTGAAAAAGGTTTTGCAGATGTGGTGGGTTTTGCAGGAAACACGACGCAAGACAGGGTGCTGTGCCAGAGCAGTGATGCTGCGAGGCAGGGAGGGTAGGGGGTGGAAGAGAGGGAGCCGGGCATTTGATGGAGAAGCCCAGGAGCAAAGGGGTCTTTCAAAGCATGCTCCGGCAAGGAAACAGGCAGGAGGTATTTCTGAGCTGAGGTGGCCAGGCCAAGCCTTGCTGCATCATCAGAGCAGTGATGTTGCCTCCGAGCCCAGCACTGACAGCTCAAGCACGTGTCACCAAAACCTCAATGGCTAATACAGCCACAAGGTGTAAATGTCACTAATGAATAAATTGCCTTGTGCCTTGGAGAGGCTAATCCATCACGGCCAGGGACGGGGATCTGACAGGCTCTGCTATTTCAGGCACAGCCTGTAGGGAGGAGGAACTGCTTCATTTCTGAGCTGTCCCCTCTAACTAGGGAAGCCAATGCAGGGCTTGGCTCTGTACTGCTCTTCAGCTTCCCAGCTGCATGAGCTCAGGCTTCATCCCTCTTCACGGTGACCAAAGGAAGAAGCAGGAGAGGGTCTGGGTTAGCCAAAAGTGCCATGTCAGCAGGACAGTGGGTGAGCCGTGGCCATGGCTAGTTGGTGAGGGGTTTTGGAGGGAGGCTGCTGCTGCACACAGGGTATGGGTTGGGTAGGTGCTGATGGGGTAAAGCAGTGGGTCCCCAGCAATCAGCAGAGCTTGTGTCAGTTGTCTGGGGTGCAGGGCTGTGCACCAGGCATGTTTCAGGTCAGCAGAACCTGGCACCGTGATTTACAAATTTGCCCTTTACTCCTCAATTCAGTTTCATAGTTTTCCCCTATAAGAGGCAACCTGGAAATGCTCCAAGGCTGCCCCAGCCCAAGCCCTTACCCCATCTGGAGATATGGCTCTACTAGGCTGTCCTGGGGGCAGCACACCGGCCTCCCTCATTTCCCCCCTGCTCTTCAACCCCAGCTACCAGCACCTGAGGTGGCTCTGCAGAGGGCCAGCAGGTACCTGGCAGGAAGGGCCAGAAGCTCAGCATGGACAAATCCAGCCCCATCGGTGTGAAGGGAGCCTGAACGCAGCAACCCTTTCCATGCACAGCCGCTGCCCATCCCCACTGCAGCCCGCTTATCCGCCCCCAGTTGGTGCTCAAAATCAACCTGTCATCCTGTTTACGGCATATGCCAGTGTGACACCTTGCAAATCAATGCCTGGGTGGCTGTGAGCAGAAGTCACCAGGCTCAGGAAGCCGGCCACCGGCTCCTGCCGCCACTCAGAGCAGCAGAAGCAGGGCTCGCCATCTGCTGTGTGAGGCAGACAGCCGGGTGCCCCTGTCCCGGTCCGATGGTATCATCGAAGTGAAAGCCCTTGTGTCATTCCCCCTCCTCTGCTACCTGACCACCCCTCCAGCTTCCCCCCACACCATCACTCTGGCACAGACCCACAGGTGGGGGGATGCTCCTAGCTATCCCGGAGTCTCTCTGCTGCTGAGTGCTGCTCATGCTGCATCAGCAGATAGTGGCAGGAGGGGACACCAGCTCCCAGGCAAGGTGCGGGAGGTTGTTCCCTTCTCCAGATAGAAGCCCATAGCTGAGCCCCCTCCCGAAAGCCCCACAGTACTCCTTGGATATGGATCTCGTGCGAGAGCTAAGGAGTCCATACTGGCCCTGTGCTGGCACTTGCCCTTCCCAGCACAGTTACCCGGGTTAGTCCCACACCTCGGTAACCAGGCCTGAAGGTGACAAGTGACTCATCAATGATGGGAGTGTTTACACTCAACCTGCTGTTGCTGACAGAGCTTTCATTTTTACCAATCTGTGTGGCATTTGGAATGGTTTGAGCCCTTGCAAACTGGCAGATCGTTAGTCCTGGGCGTGAGCGAGGGGTGCAAGCTGCTTGGTTTGGGCTTTGGTCTTTGGCCAAGAGAGTGATGGGAGGGAAGGCAAAGGGTTCTCCAGGCAGCAGCTACCTGTCCAAGGTGTTCCTGCATGTGGCAGCCCATGAGTATGTTCAGAGGATGCTCAAGAGGTGTGTTAAGAGTCTTGGCCATTTGCAGGAAGAGGAGCCATGAATATCCTGGAAAGCAAGTCAGCATCTGTTTTGGGGATGATAAGTTTTCCCAGGGCTTTTCCTTCCCACCCCCGTTCCTCACTGGCTCTGGTGGCCAGTTCCTCCTCATGTGTCCACTAGCATGTCTGAGGGATCTCATTGCTGCCCTCCCAGCACGAGCTTTCATTGCACAACTGGCTGACCAGACACAGCCCCATACTTGGAGCTACAGGCAAGCTTGCCCAGGACCAGGCCACCACCATTAAGCCCCCACCCTTGCTGCTGGAGCTATTTCTTCATTGGCCTGATGCGGGTCTGGGTCTTTTCTGCTGTTTCTGAACACAAGTTCTCATCTCATTCAGGTGTGTCATTCAGTGAAAATATTTTGTAAATGCAAATAAAAAGAAATAAATCTATTTAATACCTCGGTCTCGAGGATGGGAAACAAGTAGTGGGAGATGCCTGATTGGGGAGGTTTCACAACTGCTGCCACCAGTTAGATTTGCTGGTGGCCGTAGCCCCTGGAGCATCCGTGAATTGGGAAGGGAGCTACGCAGACCTGTGAGGGCTCGGGGCTGAGCCCTGTCGGCACCCCTCCTGCGGCCACCGCCCCCAGGGACAGCCTCACACTCCATCCTTTCTGATCTATAAGGGGGTGACATGGCACAGGTAAAGGTCCTGTCGGCTGGGGGCCGGCGGCACCGCAGGTGTCTGTATCCATCAGGCAGAGCGAGGCAGAAGCGGGTACGCGGCGAACAAATTCTTTTGTGAGCACTGGGAAACATGTTTTTACTTTTCAACTCTGTCAATATGATCTAGCTCTGTCTGTCTCTCTCTATATATATGTACAAACAGTATATCACAATGTTGCCTTTTTTGTTGGAAATATCAAAGTACAAAGATTGTAAACCAAATCGGTGTAATAAAAGTTTCAGATGATTCACTGAGGTGGCTGCCAGCGGTGGGTCTGTGAGCACTGGTGCCCAGCAGGGCTGGGAGACATGTGAAGCCTCTGTGTTGCTCAGGGTGGGGGCGGATGGAGGTCAGCCCCTTTGTTTAACTCCCTGCTGACCTCTCCTGAGGAGGGGTGTCAAAAGACCAATTCAATTTGCTACATGCCCTGTCCTGTCCCTGTGTGGCCATGGCCTGTGGGGCAGGAGAAAGCTGATCCATTTTCAGGTCTGTGGGATGTGTGTGCCAGGAGGCCTGCAGGAACCCCTCCAGCTTGCAGTTATGTGAAAAGGATTATTTTTCTTTTGACCGATTTGCACAGAAAAGCTTCACTGGTGAGCACCTGGTTGTAAAGCAGGCTGGCATGGGCCAGCAGCATAGCAACCCAGAGCAGGAAACTGGTGGAGGAGAGACCTATCATTTAACAAATGTATTTATTTTTTAATTTTCACCACCCATATCTGAGACTCCAAAGAGGTTTTGCTATAAAATTGAATAAACAAATAAATGGCAATAGCCACAAATAGCTGCCGAGGAACTAGAAACAACTCTGTCCTCAGTGCATCTCACATCCTCCTCAGGAAAAATCCTAGAACAGTTGTTCTCCCTGAAGGTTAGGTCTGGACTAGACTATTAGATGGTGGAGACTTTGCCTCAATTGTTTTACAGGTGGAACAGCATCCAGTTGCCTGAACTTGCTACCGGAGCATGTAAGATTTAGTCTCAGGTACAGTGAGGGAGAGAGCTCGAGAGGCAATTTGCTTCTGCATCACTGCTACAGTCCCATGAGGTCTAGTGCCTGTCATGTGTGCAGTCATAGGTTGGATGATGGAGATCTGGGAAAGGCTGCTGCTGTGGCAGCCAGACGTTGAGTTTTTCTCAGGAATAAAACAAGCCTTGGAAGAAAAGTATCTCCAACACTGCACTTGCAAAGCTCATTGCTCTCTGGAGCATTTTCTTCAGAGGAGGGTGGCGGAGGGTTGCTGCAGGGACCCCAGCCTCGCCGCATCCCGGTTGGCCCACACAATTTGGTGAATAAGGTCCTCAGTCTCCTGGCCCACCCCTGCCAGGCGGAGATCAAACTCAGTCAAAGCCTTGTTATCTGCCATCCCATCAAGCAGCTGCTTCCCACCATCCTGCAAATGGATGAGAAGAGGGGGTTAAGGGATGACATCCAAAATCAAAGCATGTTTCTCCCTTTCCTCCTCCCCAGGGCAACTGCTCCTGCACTTCCCTGCTGCAGGAGATGGTGCCAAAAGCGACAAAGGCCTTTGCACAAACCCAAAATGTTGGTTGCAGAAGGAGTGTAACCTTACGCAGCACTCAGTGATATGACACATGCTAATGACTCCCTCTGGGTACCGTGTCGGGAGTCCTCATGCTCAGGCTGGTTAATAACATGACGGTGATGATAACCTGAGAGGAGTCTCTGCTTTCTCCTGTCCCCCAGTCTCCAGCTCACTGCTGGCTGGAGACAAAGGGCAGCATGATTAGCTCTGCTGCTCCTCCTCTCAGCAGCGGCAAGAACCCCAGTGCTGGCAGTCTCCTGACCAGATGGCATTTCCCAAGCTATGCTGGCTTTCCTAGGGGGAAGATCTCACGCAGCTGAAGCCCAAACTGTGTGAGACAGAGAACGCAATGTAGACAGCCTCAGGAAGGTAACTCACTTTGGGGCATTTTCCCTCCCTTACCTGAAGCACTGTCTGTAGGGATGTGACAATTTGACCTTTTCCCCCAGCCACAGCTATTCCCTTGCAGGTACCAAGTGCACCTTCTGCCACCATCTCCTCTATCCAGGAGGTCCCCTCATTCGTGCACCCTGCCTCTTAGACTTTTTGCCAAAAAGGGACAGCACAAAAAGAAGCAGAAAAGACTCTCTTCTTGATGGGCTACAGAGGTCAGAGTTGGATGCCTGTCTAGCAAAGACACCCATTTTCCCAAAGGTAATACCAGCAACTGACTTGTTGGGCTGCTGTGGAGCTTCGCAGGTGGGTACCGGGAGAGCTCATCAGGAGGAAGATGCTAGACATAGAGATTATTATTTACTAAGGAAAATTCTTATTCTCCTTTCCAACCTTTGCCCCCTTGTATCATTAAACTCAAATGGTTTTCCACATCCAGGATCATAAAATTCAGAACTCACAAAAGGTTTTCTGCCATCAAATCCTTTTAAAACCCTTGTCAAACACATTGATGCCAATATTCTTGCCAGCAGGGACAGCTGGTCTTGCTGTCTCTTTATTGTGACAGTGAGAAAAATTTGAGGCAGCACAGAAAGTTTAAAAGCCAGCATGATTGCATTTGGCTGTCTAGTTTCAGATTTCTAAAGCTCTTTTTAATCAGCAGAAGAGAAGCAGTCTGGTTTGTGGGCACGTTGCATACTGCAGCTCTTAGAGATGTATTAAGATCTGTGGATGCTCCTCTGTCTCAAAAATGTAAGCCTGTGGTTTAGGAGCCACTTAAAAGCACCCAGACGTGACATTTTTGACCTACCACACCACTCCAGAGCTGCAGGGTGAGTTCAACAAGCTCAGCATCCAAGCCAATTTTCTAACAGTCTCCTGTGAGTGCGTGACGGACAGGAGAGATTCTGGGAAGGGTGACACTATCTTAGTGCTGCTGAATGACAGATGGCACATCAGATCCAAAGCACAGAGGATATGCATAAGGCCCTTGTCTCATGCTGCCTATCATTATTATCTACTCCCACGTGTGCGAAGTGGCTGTGATTTTTCCCAGACATACTCCTTGGTTTTCAGTTTCCTTGGGGGAAAACCCCTCTCTGCCCAGCATCCCAAAACCTGGAAGCTAGATTCAGCCCTGTGAATGGAGCTAGATGTAACGAGTGAGATAAATGCGTGTGCGTGCACAGGAGATGTCCTTCTCCTTCCTTCTGTCTGCTAAAGTCTCTTCCCTGCTTGCTAACTGACTGTTATCACAGCAAGACTGCAAAGTGAAGGATGCATTTACCTCTGTGGCTTCGTGGCAGGGCAAGCTCAGCATCTACTTTGCAAATCTACCATGCAGGCTCACAAACTGCAGGGAGGAGTTCTCTTACCAGCCCCAGGTGGTTGCACGAGAAGTTGATGCTTGTCAGGGTGGTGTTCTGAGCTAGGACCTGGGAGAAAATTGTGGCTGTTGGCTCTGACAAGTTATTACTTCCCAGATGGATGGACTTTAGGCTGGTGTTGGTCAGCAGGGCACGGCCGATCGCCTCCCCACCTTTGTCCTCCACGCAGTTGAGGCGGAGATTCAGGGAGGTCAAGGTGGAGTTCTCAGCCAGGGCTTGAGCAAGGGCCTGAGCCCCCAGGTGTTGGATCTGGTTGTTACAGAGATCGAGGATTTCTAATCTGCTGCGATTGATCAATTTGCCAACAGCTCGTGCCCCCCTATCCCCGATGAGATTGTGGGACAAGTTCAGCTCCACCAAGGAGGGGTGGTCCAGCAAGTTATGAACCAAAAGCCTGGTCTTCTCGTCATCCACTTTGCTGCGTGTCAGCTTGAAAACCTGTGAGGACAAAGGACAGAGACACTAAAACAACCAGCGCTTTGGTTCGAGCTTTGTACAAGACCTCAAGAGAATTAAGCCCATGGCCCTCCAGACAGGATTCATCTCCCTTCACTTGAGACAACTTTAGCCAGTGGCTTCTACAGTAGGCAGATACTTCCAGCAGGCAGGACACACCACTGATGTCCCGTGCCTGTCCTAGGGAGAAATGGTTCATCTCCTGGAAACCCCTGTTCCTCTCCTCTGATTCCACAGGATCTCTGACACAGGGGGCTAAATTAGAGATAAAACTGCCCAAATGTCTGCAGAGGGAAAGAGCAGAATTCACCCCTGATCACAGTCAAAACTGAAAGAACATGCGCAGTGGTGGTAACCACAGTCCTTTTTGGAGGACATGGCCAGGGCACCTCAACAGCTACAGGAGGGGTAATTTCTCTTCTGGAAGCCAAGCAGATGTGTTTCCCAAAGCATGCCCATCCGCAGGGAAAGCATTCAGCTGACTCCCTCTGGCCTTGATCTGGCTAGCAACACCCTCTGATGTTTCGGAGGGGCTGAGTATCTGCGCTGCAGTTGGCACAGAACTGAAGATTGCATTAGCACGCATAAAGCAAAAACCTCATCACTTTCAGGCAAATGTGAGTATTTCCCCATGCTCTTGGGCTCTCTGCTGCTCTAGGGCATGCTGATATATATTTACTGAGCATAACCACTAAGAACTGTCCTTAAAGAGAAACTCTCTCTGGCCTTCTCCTCTCCTCCCTCCCAGAACTGTGACACGAGTTAAAACAGGAATGCTGCTTTCTCTTGGGTTACAGGAAACATATTTTGTGGGATGAAGTATTTCTCTCACTGATCCTTTGACAACCTGTTCTAGCAGGGACATATGCAGAACAAAATACCCAGCACTAGGCCAGCAAGTTAACATCTCTGCATGCTGCTTGCAAAGAGAAGGGCGCTGCCAGCAAGCAGAAGGGGTCCCTGGGTTTCGACCCCAGGCAATTTGAATACCTAACCAAGGAAGAAAGATTCAGTTTGGGACACGTTACTTTCAAGTTGTAGCACATCTTCACGGCGACAGCCAGGTTGCGGCAGTCCTGGTAAGAGAAGTTAAAGAGGTTCCACTCGAAGTTCATGCCGCAGTCCTTCACACCATAAGTGAGATGAAGCTCTTCAAGGTGAGGGAGAGCAGTAATGAGAGCTCCCAGGTCATAGTGATGCACAGAGACCTCACTGACCTCAAAATCACTCTCTGTGACAGAGTCATCATCCACCTCCTCCTTTTGATCCACCTTCAACGGTGGCAGGAACTGATCAACCTCCAGTTTCCGCACATGGTCTTTGCAGATTGGGATGAGATCTAGGACTTGGTTGGGGTCTGTGGTGTTAGGGATGAAACATTTCAGGATGTTCTCCAGGTGACGTTCAAAGAACAGCCGTTTCCAGCTGTGTCCATAGTTGGAGATGTCACAGACTTCCCAGCGCTCAGTGCAGCACCTTTTCCAGTAGTTCTCATCACTTATTAGGTTGGCAGTCACAGCGAGTGGAAGGCCAGTGGAGAGCCTGTCCAGCACCTTCTGTTGGTGCTCAGGCAGAAGACGGTCAAAAATAGGGTTCTCTGGAGGGGATGAAGAAGAAGAGAAGTTGGTCTGAGCTGAAGGAACCATGGCTGGCACTATGATTCTGCCTGGGCCCCAAGCTGTATGCCCATGACCTCCCCTCTGCTGATATTGTCTCTCTTCTCAGTTGCCAGCAGCTGGTGCAGGGAGCTACCCTGCCAGAAAATGTGTAGGATTCATCTCCTACATTTCTGTGTAGGATTTCTAACTTTTACCATAAAACATCAGTGTAATTGGGTTTAGTCGCATAATATTTGGGATCTGCATCAGAGACTTAGCTCCTAGTTTAAACAGTTTAAATTCAGCGCAGGACTTTTGCTTCCAAGAGAGCTAATTTAGCCTTACAGCAATGGGAGAGCTTGGCCTGTCATTTGCTGAACTACAGTTCCTTTTCAGTAAGACATACTCTCAGCCTTCAGGTTGCCCTTGTTTAGACAAGTTTGCTTTCTCCCTCCAGGCTCTTTCCTGGTGCTTGCCCTAAGTTTCGGCTGACTTCTGTCTGGTGGAAGTTCTCTGGGGTAAGAAACACCAGAGAAAAGCCATGTGTACTAAGACCATGAGTGCTCAGTGACATGGACACAGTAGTACTGAATGACAGAAATCATTGGTGGAGATGCCAATCTGTGCATGGGAAATCAAATTTTGAGATACGAAGTGGGGTTATTTCCTCCATATCTGTAGCATTTCCTTCTTAAGGACACACAGAGTTTCCTGGAGCCTATTCTCCACTGTCCCACAGCTGGCACTGCAGTGACCTTCTCTGTAAAGTCCCACAATGCAAGCAGTGTGACATGTATGGGCAGAAATGGGCTAGCTTCACTCCTGCTCACTCAGGCAACAGCTCAGGTAATGGCATGAGGATCTCCAAGACACCTCCAAGATCACGCTGCTTTCATGTGCACCCAAAAAAGGTCCAATCCGTTTGGCATCAGACTGACTGATAGGACTGTGAAGGTCTCCCAGTTCAGACCCCCAAGTTCCTGGCACAGTTCCTGGCACAGGGCAGCACTGAGTTCCTCTGTACTGTCTTACAGTCCCAACCTATATTTGGTCTTTCATGCCACTCCACTCAGTCAGCTAAAAAGACCCCTCTCCCAGCCAGTTCCCAGGTAAGACATGCTTTTTGTCTTGCTAGTCTTCGTCAGTCCACTTGCTTCAAAAGCACATTCCCTGCCTGAGGATATAAGTTGTCACATTGCCACCAAAAGCCATGGAGAAGGCCTGAGATGGAGTACAGCACACATTCTGAGATGGTAGCTCCTCTGAAGGATCAATTCTCCATCTCTTTGTACAGCGGTCAGCACCACATGGCTCCATCCTTGAGTGCTACTGTAATGCGTACATGAATCAAGAGAAGGAAACCAACTTCACAGCCTTGGCCACGGTTGAGTTAAGTTCAGAAGAACACAGAAGTAAGAAGAAACAATAGGACAAGGTTATGGCAGAGTCGCATCCTGGATAGCAGCCCAGAGGACTACAGCCGTCCCTGGAGCATACAAGTACGTACTTAGCAACTAAACAGTTTGTTTGACTATCTGCCTGAGGGGACATTTCTCCCCATCTGTTCATTTGGCAAGGCTGGGTACCGCACTCTGCCTTTCAGATGCATCTGCCTGCCTTGTTGACCCTCTGCTCCCTGGGACCGACACTCTCTCTCCATGCATCCCAAGGGAAACGCATTCCCGCTTACTTTCAAAATTGTGAACAATGTGCTGGATGCAGAGCTCAGTGAGGTGGGGGACAGTGGCAAGGGACCACTCGGGATCTTCAATGATGCGGTGTGTACAGTGGGAGTCAGCAGCCAGGATGGTCTGGGATGGGTACACCGAGGCAGCAGCTGGCTGCTGCATCCTGCTCAGGACCCGCTTCAGGGCAAGCAAGAGGGAAATCACTTGAGAGCAGGAGTCACGGCCCCATTTTCCAGCTGGGCTGCCTGCAAAAGAAAAAGGCAACTTTAGAAAGAGGCCAGCGATAAGAATGATCTGCTCTGCTGTAATGCACTTGTCCCTTGCCCTTTGCCTGCCTCCTCTGCTTGGACTGGAAGCCCAACTGCAGCAAAACAACTATTATCCAACCTTATCTTTATACACTGTCCTGTACAAAGAGGTCTCCAGGCACCACGTGTAATAGGCAGATAATAATGTGGTGTTAATTCAGAGTGCTGCTGAAGAGGATGGACAGGAATTGATTGCTTACTGTCTTTTCCAATCAAAGAAACAGGTGAAGCTGGCAGGAACTAGGCTTAAAGCAAAGGAAAACGATGGTTCTTCACACTGTCTGCAGTTGAGCTGGGCAATTCCTTGCCACAGGATGTTATGGATGCTGAGAATCTGTGCAGGTCCCAGAACAAATCCCTTGGAAGAGAAGCCCCTTGAGAATGATTTGGTGCACAGAAACCACATCTGGCTCACTGTGAGCTGAATGCAGATGGAGTGCCATGAGGAAAGAAACACATGAACTTGCATCATTTTTCTAATCTTCTCCAGACATCAGCTTCTAGCCACTGTCAGAGATGGAATACTGGGCCAGACCATGCCCTAGTATGCCTGTTCTTATGCCTCTTTAAAGACAGATGCTTTTACAGATGAATACACTATAAGTGTATTTGGGTTTGTTTTTTCTGCTTTTTTTCAATTACACTCCAGCTGAACTCCTTCCAAACATCCATTAACTGGTGAGATGGGTCAGACCTGTTCAGACTACATTGCGCCTAAGCAGATATGAGCTAAAAGAACCATCCCAGAGCAGAAGGCAGGATGCCCAGTCCTATTAGCTCTGCAGACATTTCCTAAAGTTCCCCGTTTGCTGTTTCCTACTCCAACTCAGGACCAGAGTTCTCAGCCATCAGGATCCCATGTGTATGGCAGTTGCCTGGATATCCTAATGGTTCCATTACCAGCCCCACCAGGCTGAAAGAGGCAGAGAAGACAATAGGAAGGAGTCTGCCTCTTGAGTTCTGGGTTCAACAGGAGCCCCCAGGCTTGGTGAACATCTCCTGGGGCATATGGATCCTTACTCAGGCTAACTGGACATAACAGGGCTGCAGCGCACAACTGGGCAGTTAGAGACTGCAGGTCACCTAAAAGAAGCATGAGGCAATGTCAGAGGTGAGAACAGCTTCCTGCCAGACCAAGAGGATGTCCCAAAGCAAAGGTGGCCTTGCACCACAGCAGAGTCAAAAGGGTGCTATGATAACATCTGCACAGAAGCCAACTGCCACAACATCCCTCAGCTGAACAGTGCTTTGACCCCAAACAGCTCCTTCTTTGTGAAGGGCATGAGCCAGAAGGTGCTTCCCAGATAAAACAAGTATCTTATGTCCTTCCCCTGCACCAGGCTGCTCCCTTCTCTGCCCTCCCAGTCTTGGTCAGCATAAACCCCTCTCTCCCTGAAAGCATGGTATCTTGCTTTGCCAGAGTTCCTCCCTCTGGTCCTTCCCCCTCCAGAAGACATCTGAGGAAGGGCCTGCAAAAGGGGGAAGAGAGGAGATCTGTGAAATGCCAAGAACTAGAGGAGAGGCACAAAATGATTCACACTGCACTGCAGCAAATGTGTCAGCAAAGGCTTCTTCTAATGCACTTGAAGCAGTTCTAAGAAGAGAGTAACCGTTTCAGAATGAGAGTCGAGAAAGGGTGGAGATTGCAGTGGCAGCCATCCTCCGGCACAAAGCAGGAGGACAGAGGGCACCAAGGGCAGGGAATCTGTATTTACTGGGAAGCACTGGTGGACACATGACAAAGGCAAAGGCTGCATTAAAAACAGGGAGCCTGGTCTGGAGAAGGGTGGGTGTGGAAGGAGAAGGAATGGGTGATAGGAGTGGGAGTCCTTTCTCTGCAAAGCTCCCTGCCCCCAAAGGAAGGTGCTGTGGTGGCAGGCTATCACTGAGCGGGAAAAGAAGAGGCCTGATTCTCCACAGCACGCTGACCCAGCTGAAGCCCAACTCTTGGTGCCTGGTAGACTTCAGCAGAAGGCCAAAGCACAGCCAGATGTCAGTGAGGTGGCATTAACAGAGGAGAAGCAACTAGGAAAAATGTTTTCTCCTTGCTCAGTCCTTTGTCGTATTCAGAAAGCATCTGTATCACTCTGTCCCATAGGCCAGTCACAGCTAATTGGAGTTCTGACAGTTTTCCTGACCTTTTGGAAGCAATCATTATAGGCCAGCTGTTTGGGAAAGCCAGTGCAGCATTGGTAGCCTAGGCTTATTTCATGACTGCTTCCAGCAGAGGGTCTGATAGGCAGTTTACTAATGGCAGATTGATCTTTAGAGGGTACCTAAGCCATGGTACATGTGGGACTCCTGGAGACCGTGCAGGAGACACAGCTGCCTTCGGGCAGAGCCAGATCCCAGTTCTAGAAGCAGTGCAGCCCCTCCATGCATTGGATGGAGCCTGCTGAGTGAAGCTTCCCTGCAGCAGGAGGGCAGCCCATATGTGCCTCCCAGCTGTGAACCAGCCCCAGTGCTGGATGGCCACAAAGGAGAGGCAGACACCTTGGGGTGCCTGTGTCCCACTGGCTGCTGAGGAGCTCTCCCCCAACCTAAGCTCTGCACCACATCAGCTCTGGTGACTCCGCCATCCCCGCTTGGCATTTGCAGTGAACCCAGCAAGCGCAAAGCTGCCAGCGTGTGACAGCCAGCCCTGCAAGGTGTCTGAATCAACCCCACGCCTGCGATGCTGGGGGGGCTGAGTCTGTCGCTGAGTCACGGCTCCCACTGCATCCATTCCCACCGCCCCCATGGCGGTAAGCACACCCCTCTGGGATGCAGCCCATCAGGAGAAGAACCTCTTTCACCACTGCATCCCCTCTGCCTTGGCTGCAGGGGTCTCACCCAGCCAGAGCTAACATCTCAAGCCAGTTCCCAGAGCCCAGGGTTTGCTGAGCACGTATTTAAACACCAGCAAAGCGTTGTAATTCACTGTCAATAAGTCAAATTGATGGTGTTAATGCATGCTCCTTCCCACCCACTCTACATACACATCAGTCACTTAACACTAAAAAGGCTTTATTAAATAATATGCAACAAATGGGGTCATGTAGTAAATTTCCAGTTTATGTCATTTAACACCCAGATCAGGCTAAAAGGTAAATGATACTAAAACTTCTAAAAAAAATAAGAAATCACACTTGCCTTCCTAGGAAGAAGCCAACAGAAATCCACTCACACAGCCAACTTACACTGCTGCCTAACATGCCCAACAAACCTTCTTCAGTTGAACTTGTTTTGATCTGTAAATAATGGATTTCTGCTCTTTTGATTCACACCAAAACCCAGAGAGACCAAGAAAGAGGAGCTGTGTAGAAACCAGTGACCTTTGCCTGATGCCTCCTACCAGCAGTACGGTGATCCAAGAAATGGAGCAAGTGTAAATAGTGTGTTTACTGAAGAGTTTGTAAGTGCAGGAGAAAATCTTTCTGAGCACGGTTATGCCCTGGCTGAGATCACCTTTGCACTGAAGCTCAGTCTACCCAGAAATCTAGAAAGCACTCATGCCAACTGTGCACTGGGATGGCATATTGCAGGCTCAAGGGGCTGAATGTCTGCAATGGGTTTTAAGGAAGAAAAAAGGAAATTAAAATTAAAAAAAAAAAAAAAAAAGAGCACGCCAAATGAGGAATCTGTTTAGCTTCAGATACAATGGGGTTTGTCCGTAATGGGAGATTGGGCAAAATGAGGCCAGATGGCCATTTGGGAATATGGTTAATGTCATTACTGTAATCCAGGTGCTGCCAAGGGCCAGCACCATGGTCCTAGATAACCCAAGACAGAATCACACGGAATCTTCATGGTTGGAAAGGACCTCCAAGATCATTGAGTCCAACCATACACACACAAAAAACCCTCAACAATCTTAACCACTAGAGCATGCCCTGAAGTGCCACATCGACATGTTTCTTAAATACCTCCAGGGACAGTTACTCCACCACCTCCTTGGGTTCCAGTGCCTGATTACTCTTTCAATAAAGCAATTCTTCCTAATATCTAATCTAAACCTCTCCTGCCAGACCTTCAGACCATTTCCTCTGGTCCTGTCATTATTCACTTGGGAGAAGAGGCCAACCCCCACCTCTCTACAACCTCCTGTGAGGTAGCTGTAGAGGGCAGTGAGGTCTCCCCTCAGCCTCCTCTTCTCCAAACTAAACATCTCCAGTTCCCTCAGCCTCTCCTCACAGGACTTCTTCTCTAGACCAGACCCTGCCCAGGTGAAGCCCAACGGGTGCCACGACAGCACTCGGGGACCCGAGCATTGCCCACTGCAGCTCTGGCCACGCCGCACAGCTGGCTCTCTCCTGTCAGCCCCCGCCAAGGCCAGGCAAACATCTGGCTGCTGCCGGACGCCCCCAGCCCCACGGCCAGCCCCACCCCGGATCCCTGCGACGCCGGTGGCGCCACCTTACGTTCCCTCCTCCCAGCGAAGCTCCTCTCCAGCGTCCCCGGGAGGGAAGGGAGCTCATTAACCCGGCCGCTTGATAAAGAATCATTAGCCCGGCCTTCCTCACCATCCGCCACCGGTCGCCGGGGACGCGGCCGTTGCCGGGGCGGGAACGGGGGCGGGGCGGAGCGGGGAAAGAGGGGAAACGGGATATGGGGAGCCCCTGCGGGACCGGGCAGGCGTGGCAGCCCGATGCGGGTGTAAGTGGGGTTCGTGGGTGAGATGGGTGCACAGGGCGGGGTGGAGATGGGATCGGGGGGGAGCGGAGTGTCGTCCCCAGCAGAACCCACGCAGGGGTCCGCGCTCTGCGCCGGTGGGCACACGGTTGGTGGGCTACTGGGGTGCGTGGGGTGGCAAGAAACAGCAGGAAGGCAGAGGGATGGGGTTTGGGATGGTGCTCCCTCATCACGCTGCCCCACCGGAGCTGCTGGAACCCTGGGCCGTGGTGGTGGTGGAGAGGTACTAGAAGTAAAGGGTACAGTTAGCCACTGTAAATAGTTAGCAAGATGTGGCCCTGGAGAAGGAACAGGAATTTAAGATACCTTAAATTACAGAATCACAGAATGGTTAGAGTTGGAAGGGACCTTAAGGATCATCCAGTTCCAACCCCCCTGCCATGGGCAGGGACATCTCCCACTAGACCAGGTTGCTCAAAGCCCCATCCAGCCTGGCCTTGAACACTTCCAGGGATGGGGCATCCACAACTTCTCTGGGCAACCTGTTCCAGTGCCTCACCACCCTCACAGAAAGAACTTCTTCCTAATACCCAATTTAAATCTCCCCTCTTCCAGTTTAAAACCATTACCCCTTGCCCTGTCACTACACTTCCCAGCAAAGAGCCCCTCTCCTGCTCTCCTGTAGGCTCCCTTCAGATACTGGAAGGCTCCAATAAGGTCTCCCCGGAGCCTTCTCTTTTCCAGTCTGAACAGCCCCAGCTCTCTCAGCCTGTCCTCATAGGAGAGGTGCTCCATCCCTCTGATCATCTTCCTGGCCCTCTGCTGGACCCGTTCCAACAGGTCCATGTCCTTTCTGTGTTGAGGACTCCGGAGCTGGACACAGTACTACAGGTGGGGTCTCACAAGCGCAGAGTAAAACACCCACCCTCGGATAGGGAAAGCCCCCTCCTAACAGAAGCCCCCTCCTCACAGAGCATGCGTAGCAAAAAGAGAGGATGCTGTGACAGTAAGCAGATACAAGTCACAGCAAGAACCAATGGGAATGAGGATGGCTGAACGTAAAAAGTACTTGTAACTATTGCTTAATGTGCTGCTCGAAAGGCGTAAATGCTTTACTATATGCTGAGGCGTGCTAGCTTTGTGGATGAACCACCTAGTGTCCATCTCTGCACAGAAATAAAATAAACAAATACTTCTCCGTGTGTGTGTGTCAGCTTCTTGCATGCTGGCTTCAAAGAACCCAGATTTGAGACAACAGTGGGAGTCTCCTTTTCCAGCACAGATTTAGCACATAAACTCACTTCAGTGTCCCTCGCATCCCATGCTGGCCCACATGGCTTCTCCAGGGAGGCTGGTGGGGACATTCGCCGAGGTCCTCTCTACTCCAGTGCTGGCAGCTGCTGTGGCATGTTGGCCGTGTGGAGAGAACAGGGCAAGCACTTCTCTGTGAAAGGCTACCACTATTCAAAATGGTGAATACTTTGCTGTGCTCAAGATACTTGTTTTGTTGCACATCTGTATTGTAAAGCTCACCAATATTCGCAACAACTTACTTGGTAAAGATACGCTGTTGGGGCCTGAAACTGCCTTGCTTCAATGCCCCTGGCATTTTGGGGCCATCAACTCTGAGTGACAGATCACAGGCAGGGCTGAGGGGGAGGAGGGCAAACCTGAGAACTCTGCTGACAGCAAGAAGATCTTGGTCCATCTGCTGCATGCCTGTCTCCTTCCGCCTCGGTCTGCTCTTTTTTCGTTCTGCTGGTGAGCACCCTCCTGTAGAGCAGGGGAAAAACCCCAATCCTCGGCATAGCGGTGACTGCACACATAACGCTGTGGAATAAAGAGAGTGAACAAAGGGACAAAAACGTGCGTCTCCTCTTTCCCATTTCTCAGCGCTAAGCATTTTGGTATCCATCAGTAGATTTTCAGACTGGATCGTGGCTTTCTTTGGCTCCTTCAAAATGCTGATGTGCTCGGTGGCGGGCACATGATGTAGCCTGTAGCCTGTGGGAGCATAAATAATACTGGTGCCAGCTCTCATGATAGTCCTGCACGTCCAATGATAGCTGGCATTTTGGGGAAGCTGCACTGACTTTCATATAAAATATATATCCGGATTGTGAAGATGTTATAAACGTGGTCCAAGTTTACCCAAAAATCTCAGCAACAAAACAATAAATTCAAAGACACATAGATTTATAAAAAAAAGGATCAGGATTTTGAGGCCTCCTTTGTGAGTTTCAAAGATGGGGAATTAGACTTTGGCAGCAGTGTACTTATTTTCAGGTGTGGCCTGATTCTGTCACTCAGCTCCCCAGAAGACAGTGACACTGCCTGTGAGTCAGGCTGATGTTTAACACTGTGGAGGTGTCAGAAGCCTTGCAAAACCCTTCACAAATACTGGCCCCACACTGACCATGTCATTCCTGGGAAAACCTCTTCAGGACTTCCAAGACCTTGAAAAGCAGAAATGAGAGCAATATGAAACTAGAAATACTGTCTCTTGTACTGATTTTCATGCACATCTTCACTTTGATTTCTGAATAGCAAAGGAGATAAACAAACTGGGTCCACATAAATAGCCTCCCTGAGTTGCCTCCACAACTGTGCTCAATTTCTGATCCAAGCCTTCAACAAGCCAGCAACAGGGAAGTCTTTATCCCACCTCAAGGCTAATATAATGCAAATATCATGCTTTGAAGACTTCACGGTCCAATGGAGTCCAGCTGTGTCTGCCCAAAGTCATTGGCTCCCAGAGACAACATTGCCCAAGTATTGCAGTCGAGTCTTGAAGTGGATGCAATCAGGTGTTAAATTAGGCACTAAACAAGTAGTGGTACTTGAAAAATGGCTCTGGTAGCTCTTTATCTACCTTACCATTTATTTCCACGTGTGTAAAACTTAGCGTGTTTCCAGTGGGACGTGCAGTGGCAATTACTCCTTAAATGCTATGGAGTAGCTGACGATGTGGAGGGTAAAACACCTGTGTTCATTCCCATTCCCCCTGTCCCCACCCGAGGGAGGGGGTGACGGAAGGCACTTCTTTTTAGCTGTAGTGACTAGAGCATCATCCTACCAGCAAATTTCAGCTGCCCTCTGTATCCTTTCAGGGCTCTCAGATTTCCCCTAGACAGCACCTATGATGCTGTTGTGCATTATCAGCTCCACCATCTTTGCCTGGAGTTTGAGGACAGTGTAACAGTAGTCGAACTTCATATCACAACAAATAAATAGGAAAGGAGCTGGGTCTGCAGTGCCTTGTGTGTGGGGAACATACCCCACACAGCATCCTTCGCTGCTGATGTGAAGATTGAGGTACTGTTCTGGAGACAGGGCTATGGCTGCAGGGTGACAACCTCTTTTAGTGTCCCAGCCATGAGGGACTAGAAACACATTATCCTGTCTGGCTTCTCCCACTCTGGTTTCTTTGTCTCTTTGAGGACATTTGTAAAGACTTGATGAGGGATGAGCCATGTGGGGATGAAGGCAGCACCTTATCATCCTGGGAAAGGGGGAGAAGGGAAAAATCCTTGCTTTACCTGCCCATGGCTTAAGATCACAACTGGGTGTGATTTCTAGAGCTGTGTCCTGGTTTGAGGTAGAAAAACCATTATTTTTTTTCCCAGTAATTTCACTTTTCAGTTAAATCTCTCCTAGCTAACTGCACTCTCTGAAATTAACAGTATGTTTTTCAGATACCACCTGCTTCAAGCAGTGATAACCTCTGATGTTTATAGTTACCAAGAGAGGGATGCTATGCAGAGAAGCTCTTGCTTATACTTATTCCTAGAGCAACTGAGGTCAGCTAGCTTTATTATGTGCCATGTTGGAGGGCTGGAAGTGTAAAAGCATAGAGAGATCACACCTGTGGGGAGGAGCGGACAGGACAGGAGACCCAAAACTAACCAACAGGGTATTCCATCTCATCTGCATCCTGCATCACGCTCAGTATAAAACCTGAGGGATCAAAGCAGTCAACTCTCTTCTTCAATGCTGACATCCAAGGAGGATACGGTCTGTTCTTCTACCTTTGGCTCCAATTTGTGTATTCCTGAATCCAGGTCCCATCTGCTGCTGAATCCAGTCTGGGATTTTCCCATTGCCTGCTGGCAATGTGTTTATTGTCCTGGGAGCTCGATATTGGGTTTGTACATATTTGTATATATTTCATTATCTTCTTATTAATATTATTATATTTTTATTTATATTTTTATTACTATTTAATTAAAGCTGGTTTAGTTTTCTCTCAATCCAGATGTCTCTTCCACCTTATTCT
>VZRU01001694.1:60112-92259 GCA_013398155.1 Pedionomus torquatus
TCTCAATCCAGATGTCTCTTCCACCTTATTCTCTCTCCCATTCTGGGAAGAGAGAGATGTTTAGAAAACATCTGTTCTTCATTTAGTGGCTGGCTCAGCTTAAACCTTAACAAGCTGGGACACAAGAGGCTTAGGCTTTGTTAGAGATCCCCAAACCTCTGCTCCATCTCCACTAGGTCTCCACTTCAGCATTGCAGGCTGAAGATCATCCAGGGAAAGAGACTGGTAGCCTTTACGCAGCCCGTGTGCTGCAGAAGCTGAAGACCAAGTTGCCTGTCCATGGTTGGCCTGGGGAGCTCCCTATTTTGACCCAAACCTCCACTCTTAAGTTTCTGTTCTCTGTGGCTGTCCTTGTTTCCTTCAGCAACAAGCTCCAGCAAGAAGCAGAGCCTTGCCCCTCTTAAGGAATATGCCAGATGCACCCCCTCTCAATCTAAGCATCTTCTACTTCAAGCTCAGCAGCTGACAGAAGGAGACCCAAGGGGATCCCTTGCAGCTCTGAGCGCAAGGATTGTTGACAGATATAGAGCCACTGGCAGTGAATCTGTGCTAGGTGTTGCTGGGAGAGGGACTATTGCCAGGCATTGCCTAGTGCCAGAGCAGAAGACGACACTGCCCAGGCACAAAAAGGTGCCTTTCCCTCCTGCAGCCTGCTTTGCCTGGCCACTGAGACACCCTGCAGCCAAGCAGCTCTCCTCTCCTCTAATCTCCTTCTTGGTTTCTCCCTGGTGGCATGGCAGTAGCACCAGCTGTCTCTGTGGGGACTGCACAAATGCATCTGGTGAGGTTTTTGCCCACGGCGAATGGCAGGCTATTTGTTTGCAGTGGCAGCTGAGGGTAACAGGAGTGGAAGGGGGAAAAAAAACCCACCCTCTGTGCACATGTACACTGGGTCAGCTCTGCTAGTGCATCTCTGTAGCCGCCTTTGTCCTCACATCATGCTGTTATGGCCAGAAGTCACCATAACAGGTCAGGATATCATTTTATTTGAGTCCTTTATGCCCTGTAGGGCAGCTTCTCTAACTGATGCCTTCAGCAAGGCAGCCCCCATCTGTCAGATGCTGTTCATCTCTCTGGTGGGAAGAACCATAGGCACAGCTGAAAGTCAGGTTTTAGAGGAGGCAGTTGGTGTTTAATGTCTGCCTGACACCAAAGGGATTCACTAGGGCAGGAGCTAGTGAGGTTAGTCCTTGGTGCTGAGGGAGTCCTCTTGTCTGAGTGGCTTCTACCCTTTCAATGAAGAGCACAAAAAATTGCCAAAAGCTGGGGGGTGGACTTAGCAATTTGAGGATGCTGAGGAGCAGGGAGTGGCTCCAAAGCCCTGTTTTCAGGTCCTCCTCTGGCTGGCTCCCCGCTGCTCTTGCTGCAAAACACTGCTTAAAAGCAGCTGGCATCTCCTGGAGTCCTGTGGGAAGCAGCAAAAGAAGTGGCATCCTAGAAGGAGGAAAATGTCCCCTGCACAGCCAGCGCTGAGGGATGGGGGACCAGGATACTCTCCATGCTGCTGCTCCTCCCAAAGCTTTCCGCTCTCCCTGGGTCCCAGCAGGAACCGTGCAGCTGCTGACAGCTATTAATAGGCAGGGAGAATGTGGGCTCTGTCTCCTACGGCTTCCTGGGATGAATGGTAATTACCCTTAATTAGACTGGATTTGGTTCCACCTCCTACCTTCCAGCCCCCTTGCCTGTGCTGGCAGGGAGAGACCAGCCCATCTGCTGCCTGTGCTGGCTCTGTGGGGAGCAGGGCTCAGCAGCGGGAGTGGAGGCTCATCTCCCTGGGACATCCCGCAGGCTTTGCCCTTGGATGCTGGGCACAGGGGAGGAGGCAGAGCCTGCCAGCTGGTGGGCTGCAGGAATTTGTCTCGCTTTGGCCTTTCCAGTGGCAAACAGGAGCCCTGCGGGGAGGTAAGATAAATGATCCCACTGAAGCCTGGGGTGGGTTGGACACTCTCTCTTTGAGAATAATTAAAGAAAGAAGACAGGGGAAGAAATAAACAGGGGATCTGACCTGTCATTATGGTTGGCAACCCTCCCACCATGCATTGCAGCAAGGTCTGTGAAAAGGGGCATCTTTCCTCCTCTGCAAGCCAGTCTCAGGATATACCTGGACTTGTCCCCCATCTCCCACAGGACAAAGCCCAGCTGCCATGGGCTTAGTCAGCATACAACCTGCCCAGGGGGAGATGTTTTTTCCTTCTTAAGCCAGTCCACCTCTGGCCCGAACTCTGAAGCAGGAAGGTTTATTTCACCCAGGTTACTTTAACTCAGATACAAAAGTAGTGCAGGAGGTTTTCTTCATCCACTGAGGCTGTGTCTCCCAGGAGTCACATCCCAGGAAGATGGAAGCAAAGGTGGATGGACGTTAAATCTTTCCTGTACATCCCAGACTCTGGCTCTGGGGCAGGACCACCCTGGTGCTTGGCCAAGATGCTTGCTAAGGTTGCACTTAGCTAACCCCACCTCTGTGCTTTCCTGGCCACCTGAGCTGGCACAGTGTCATAAGAAATCCCTGCTGTTCCCCCAGAACTTGGATATATTCCTGTTTGGTTCAGCTCAGCAGCTGGCAACACTTTCCACCACGGTAACCCTGGCTGCTTGTAGCAGGTTGAGAAGCAAAGGGCAGACACACTGCCTCATTCTGCCATGCTGAAGCTCCCCAGGTGAGACAGTTTATTTGCCTCTTCTTAGTTTTTAATTTATTTTTTCTTCCAGGTCATATGTTTTCATGACTGAATCATGAAAACCTTTCTGTGGGCAGGATCTGTGCCCAGGATTCCCATTTGCAAACGCCTCTCTCCTTGCCACTGGAGCCCTCTCTCCTTCCCTCGCTCCAAGATCCCGCCAACGTCAGGCCAGAAGACTCGGGTCCCTCTGCTTCCTCCCACTCAGCCCCTTGTGTTGTGTCCAAATGCCAGATGGCAAACCAGGCTCCAGCAGGAGCAGTGCCAGGCTCTCCTCCCTTTCTCTCCACCCTTCAGTCTACAGGAAAGAGGTGGAGAACCAGCACAGCCAGGTTTCAGGTTGCCGTGTTTGCCCCAACTTCCCTGGTCTTCAGCCCCACTCATGAGGGGATTGACATGGAACCTGCTGACAGCACCCCAGACCAAGGAGTGCCGAGGAAGAGAGGACCTGCTCTGCAGCTCTCCTGGGTGCCCATGTCCCGGGCCATGCTATAGCTAAGAAGCAATGACTAGGATGTGACCACAGCTGCTGCTTCCTCCATGTTCCGTTGCCCCTGCTTCCTTCCCTATTTGTTGGAAATTTTCTTGTTTAGTTGGGGTTTCTTACCACCACTGGGGAGTACCCTGCCTTCAAAGCATGGGTCTGAAGATTTAGTAAGCTCCTCTTGGGCAGGCCAAGCCCCCGGTTCCCCTTATTGAAATGAGAAGGAGAAGAGCAGAGCAACCATCCTGCCAGAAAGCATGAGTCAGAGGCTGTGAGCAGCAGAAATATCCTATTTATGAGCCCTGCTGGGAGCATTGGGCTGTGTTTAGGCAGCAAAAAGGACTCTGGGAGGATTTGCTCAGATATTCCCAGCCTTTCTGCTTCAGATGGCTGCGTTAGCACAATGCCTGCTGCTTTTGCCTCAGAACTGGGTAGCCCCTTGAGCAATCCCTCCTTTCCCAGAGGGACTCTGACATGTTCTGCTGGCTCTTATTGATACCCAGGGATGGGCATCTACATTAGCACTCTAGGGTCTCCACTGCCACTACTGTGTCACAGCAGTCCCAGCAGATCCTGTCCTTGGAGCTTGCGTCCCCTCACTGCCAGGTCGCTGCGACTCACGCCCTTGGAAGGGATGGGGTATATATTTCCCTCAGTAGAGTCCAGAAGGAGACATACACAGAAACAGGGCTAGCTGCAGCAGGTCAGGCCACGGAGGAGGTAATTAATATGGAAATACTGGTCACTGAACGCTTTTGCTAGCCCTTCTCCTCTGCACCTCTATCCCTGTGTAATGGGGTGCCATTGCGTCCTTTGGCCAACTCCCCTTGGCCATGTTGGCCATGTTCCTCCCTGCTCTGCGCACTTGGCCACTGGCTGCAAGGCTCTCCAACGTGGATTGCATCACCTCGCTCAACAAACCTGGCAGTGGGTGCATGAGCCAAGCTGGGTGCCGGTGCCATGCAGGAGAGGAGAGCTGGCTGCGCTTTCACTTGGAGGAGGGAAAGCATCTAGTTAGTGACTTCTATTCCTGTCTGGGCTTGCTGCAGCCTTCGCAACATTCGGAGCAGGTGTGAAGCTTTTCCCTTCCCAGGCTGGGGATGAGAGTTAGTGGGAGGCTGTTTTTCAGCACTCTCATGGAGATGCTCTGTTGGTTTTGCGTGGTGTCTTTTTTCCCTGGGGTGGTCCATCCTTTGCATTTTAGCTTGTGACTCTGTGTCATCCCCTTGCCTGCCCCAATTTCCACCTTGACCTGTTGAACTCTGTTTTGATAAGCCCAAGGTGCTGGCAACAGCGGTAAGTGCTCTAGAGGGATGCAGAGGAGGATCAAGTCCTACAGCATAGGCAGTGCACAGGGAGATTTTGAAAAGCCCAGAGCAGGCAGTGCAGCATCTTTCACTCGTGTGGCCACCAGAAAGCAGCTCCAAGGTCCAGAGGCTTTGTTGCATTTGAAATTATGGCATCATCCTTGCTTGACTTACCTCCGCAGTCAGCTTGGCTGTGATACACCTTGCAGAGGAACACTTGATACCCTTTGCAGGGCTCCACCTCTTCCCTTGAAGGCTGGGAATGCTCCTCAGAGCCTGACCCGCAGAAGAGGGAGAGCAGTGGGGTGAGCTCTTCCATCACCCCTGAGCCAGCTGGACTGCATGGGTGGGGGAGGTAGGGGTACCTGGGAAGAAGCTGCCTTTTCTATCTCTCTGACCCTTGGTGTCCCCCAGCAGCAGTGTTGTACATCCTTCACGAGCAGTTGCAGGATCTGGTGTGAGACAGCTTGGGGTGGGAAAGAGGAGGACTCTGTTCACCCAGTCACAGCAAGGACAATGTCGGGGCGGTCGCCGTGGTGGGAGTTGGATGCTGATGGCATAGGACAGCCTGGGAGCTTGCGCATCAAGGGCTGCTGAGTTGACACTGTCCTTTGGTGCCCTCTTCTCACCCCAGAGGAGCCCGGTGCTGGCAGGGCTGGGAAGCTGCCAGCTGCCATCACCATCCTTCCAGAGCCATGCTCTGTGACAGATCTACTTCCCACCACTGCTGTGCCTGGCTCCCGGGCACTCCCCAGCCCCACAGTAGGGTGTGGGGGCCACAGCAAAGCCCTGGCTGCCTTCAGGTTCCCTTTCAGTGCTTCGCTGGTGGAGCAGGGGAGCCTGAGGCATTGACCTGTATGCTGGGGGAAGCTGGGTGCATGGTGCCGAATGCCTCAGGCTGCTGCAGTTATCTGCCACTGCCTGTCTGCAGCTCTGCCATGCCTGCAGCACTGCAGGCCAGGTTCCCCTCTGTGCCCCGAAACCACATCAGGATCCTGCTGGCAAGGGGAGCTGGGCTCAGCCCTGGCACACTGCAGGCTCAGCTTGCAGCTACTTAACCAGGCTGCCTGGAAACTGCATGCTTGAGGGTTTGTCCAAGGGCCAGACCTCATCTGATGCCTGCAAAGGTGCTTTTGAACCCATGAAGAGCCACCTGAAATGTTCCCAAGGACTTCCAAAGTGTCAGCAATGTGCCAAGCCCAGCTCCTGTCCCTGTGCCTGGCCTGTCCCAGGTTATGTCCTGCAGTGCTTCCTCCAGTGTAAAGCTTTCCATCCCAGATTTTTTAAGCCCAGCTGTACCCCTCTACTGTAAAGCCTCTGGCTCCACTTACTAGGGCCAACTCATTCCGCTTGACTGTGCTTTTTGGCTGTGTGGCTTGGTGGGTCTCTCCTTATTCCATCTCCCTGGCCAGGTGCCTAGGATGCTGCTGCTGGCCTGGGGCTGGGGGCTCCAGCTTTGCTTGCAGTTTTCTCAGCAAGGAGCCACCAGTGTGGGACCTCCCCAGCTCACAGATGTGGGCAAGGGAATGTCTTCTCCCAGAGCCTGACTTTGGCAGGGGGCGGTGGTGCCTGTAGCAGGGACCCCCTAGACATCCCACCCTGGGCTGCTGCTGTGGGGCTGTGAGCACAGGCAGCTCTCGGGGAGACCAGCCCACTGAAGGGAGCTCTCCTGGCGAGGAAGGCCAGGACAGACCTCCCATCCCTTCCAGGTGGGTGATTCCTGTCTTTCTAGCAAGGCAGGGGAAGAAAATTAAAAGCCGAAGTGAGCAAAGCAGCCAGGCTGAGCCAGGAAACGTCAGAGACGCCTCTGTCAACACCGCAGCCATGGCAAGCAGGCAGGCAGGCAGCTTTTAATTATTGATAGCACTTATAAATAAATGCTGGGACAGGGAGGAGAAGGTTAGAGTGGAGCAGAGGAGACGCTTCTGGGTGGGGGAGGGAACCTGAGAGCTCGCTTGCTCTAAAGGTCATTTAGTTTTGCATCTCTTTCCTCCTTTCTCCATAAAACTCGGTGATATTTGAGTTGGTGGATTATCTTCCTTGTGCAGCTTCTTCTTGCACCTGCCTATCCAGGCCAGCAGGGAGGAGTAGGGAGAAAAGGCACACTCATGTGGGGGCAGCAAGGGAAAGAAGGGGGAGGGAGGGAACACCATCTGAAATGTGGGACAAACAGGCAAACGAGGAGACAACAAAATTAGTAGAGCAGCAAATCCCAACCCGAGTGTAAATAATTCCTCACCACGTGAAAAGAAGGTCTATGTAGACTCAGATTTATCTTCCTGTTCCTGGAGCTCAAGCCCAGGCAACCTCTGATGCAAAGCAGGAGGGAAGTGCGTGAAATGAGGCTGGGCAAGGACTATAAGGAGATGCAGGGATCTTGGTCAGGGACTGGAATAGTAACCCAGTCTCTGAGTAGCCTCAGGGACTTTTGCAGCAGGCTTGGGGTGGAGCGTTTCAGAAAGAATAGACTATCTGATGACAACAACTCTGGAATAGGGATCTCACAGCCAGCTGAAAACATAGGAAGGGTTTTGGACTGGAATTGCAGCAGGACTTCAAGGCTGACAGCCCCCACAGGACTCCTAAGTGACTGTGGGTGGCAGGACTTCACCACTTAGTCTGAAGCCCCCAGCTTGCGAAAGCAACACACAGGTGCTGGACACAATACAGACCCAGGCAAGATGGAGCTCCTTCTGATCTCCCCCACAGCAGAATCTGCAAGACAAGGTCTCCTTCCATCCCCTCTCCAGTCTCAGGGGAACCATTACAGATGATGGAGAGCTGCACCCTAAAGCCTGGGGCTGGCCATGGGTGTAACTTTGCTCAACCTCTCCCTGGGAGCCTGCACCGGCTGCACGATGGAGGGTGAGGGGCTCTGCAGTAAGTGGTGGATGCAATGGTGCATGGCTCTCTGGATGGTGGGTCTGGATGCAGACTAGGTGACACCACGACAGCCTCAGTGGCACACCCTCTGTGCTGATGTCCTGAGCCCCCACCAGCCACCCTCTGGTAGGCTGAGGCCCAGAATGGCATAAATAAATCAAAATTCATCCTTCGATTTCCCTCCAGTGAGCTGTGCCCTGGTCAGGAGGATGGGCTCAGTGGCAGGGTGCTCCCAGTGGCAGCTGGGATAGCGGTGGTTCAGGTGATGGGGAAGATGCAGGGGAGTGTGGACCTTCTCTCAGCCCCCTGGGTTTTCCCAGCGCTTTCTGGAGGAGCTTGGATTGCAGCCAAGCAAATTGCTCCTCTCAGCCAGCGGCAGGCAAAGGCCAGCTGAAATCCAAGCTAGAGGAGCTGCCTGCAAGGCGTTGGTGCTCTCGCCTGGGGAACTGGCTGGCCGTGAAGGGCAGGCAGCAAAGGCAAGCTGCTGGGATTTCCTCTGAAATGCCTCTCCTGCTTCTGCAGGCTGTCAGCATGCTGGCAGTGCTCCCTGGGTGCCAGGGGCCCATGGCTGGAGGAGGATTCAGCCACAGGCATGTTCCTACCCTGCCGTCACCCAATACATGCTGCCTGTCCCTCAGCTGAACACCTCTAGTAGGGAGCCATCTCCTCCTTTCCCAGGCAGCTGGGATGCAAAAGATGCATGGCAGCACCAGCTCAAGGTGGCCATGAGCCGTCCTCAAGGGATGGGAGGTATTTCCTTGCCACGAGTGCTCTGGGTTTGTGTGTTCACCACTGCAGCCTTGTGTGTGCTGTGCAGGGGCTGTTCTTCACGCGTGGGTGCTGCTCAGCATGGGTGCCCAGCTGCTGCACGAGTGGGGAGCCCATGCGTGGGGGGTGTTTGTGATGGTGAGAGCTGACAAGTGCAACCCAGAAACCCACACATAGGTGGATGTGTGGGTTTCTGGCTTACAGGTGTGTACCTGTGTGACGTGACTAGATGCTGCCCACTATCACAACACAGAATCACAGAAATGTAGAATAGTTTGTGGTGAAAGGGACCTTTAAAGGTCACCTAGTCCAACCCCCCTGCAAGGAGCAGGGACATCTACAACCAGATGAGGTGGCTCAAAGCCCCATCCGGCTTGACCTTGAATGTGTCAAGGGATGGGGCAGCTATGTCCTCTCTGGGCAACCTGTTTCCATGTGGTGTGAGGGAAATCACACCTGAAATCATGTGAATGGAGGTCTGTGTATGTGCAGGTGTAAGTACAGGAGTGAATCCTTACGGTGGGTGCTTGGGAGGCAGGTGTTGGTGTACAAGGGCACTCCCTCACATGCAGGGGATCTGCTGCTTCTCCCTGCTGATGGGTTGGTCCCCAGGGATGTGCCTCAGCCCGGGGACTGGGGAGCTCACTGCCATGCTCGGCTGTGAGCCAGGAAGGTGCTAACTGCTACTATTCCCAGGCCAAGGAGGGTAGTCATGGCCAATAGGTGTTGGGGAGATGCCACCTGCTCCTCGGCCCACTGTCCACCTCCTGGAGGCACTGGTGGAAGGGATGGGGTGTCCCAGCAGGGGAGGATCTGAGCTCTGGTTCCCTGCACAAGCCTCTGAGTTGGTCTCCCTCCCTGTACAGCTTGGCTTGGACATGCTGCGTTATGTTCATCTCCAGGAGATGCTCAGCTCCAGCCACAAGGGACCAAGAAGCCTCATGGCTTTTGAACCTATGTCTCAGCCCACATTTCACATCCTCTGTGTGGCTCGACTCTGCTACCACCACTGATCCCAGCACCTTGCTACAGTGAGTTCCATGGGACCTGGGGGTCAGCACCTCAAGTGTCTACAGCAACCAGTCCTGGGGCTGAGAATGGTGGGTTCCCAGGGAGAGCTGGACTTCTCACAGGCACTGTGTTTCAGCCTCTCCCTCTGCAGACCAGGCTATCAAGAACGAAGCTCCTGGAGCAAAGCAGGCAAGAAGAGACAAGTGTGTACTTTCTGCTCCCCTTTTGCTGAAGTCAGGCGGTTGCTTGGGACTGTAATGGCAAGTCCTTGCATTGCACGTGCCCTGAAGGGACCTCAGAGTCCATCTGGACTTATAGAGGTGTTGCCAACCTGCCAGCACCTGTTCACAGAAAAAAACGCACCAACATCTCTTTAATTAGTTTCCTGCTTCCTGCAGTCCCTTCTGTGTGCGTGTTTGGAGTTGCAAATGTGTACCCAGGGTAGTGCTCACACAGATCCTTGGTGACTGGGGGAATGCAGGCTGCTCTTTTGTCTGGAGAACTACATTTAAAACTCATGTTTCATTCCCCCAGGCCCTCCAAGCTGAGCATCACTTGACCCAATACTGAAACACAGGGTGTCCCCCAGGCAGAAACCTGGCAGTTACACAGCTGCAGCACGGGATGTGAATGCATTGTCCTTCTGCAGCAGGGAGAGGGGAGGATGGGATGTTCTTGAGCCATGGCTCAAAACCCAGCATTTCTACTGCATTAACCTATTTTACAAGCCTGGGGTGATATGGGCACCACGGAAGCCTCCACAAAAAATATTTTTGGTAGGAAAAGATTCTTTTTTTGTCCTTCAATTACAGACCAGGTTTCATTCTACTAAGCTTACAAGATCATGACTTGGTTATGCTGTGACTTCCTTGATGATCCACTTAAATCCTTGCAGGCTCAGAAAGAGGAAAGGAAATACTGACTTTCATGCCCAGAAAGGCCCAGAGCAGCAAAAGAATAGAAAGAAAACAGGGTTCAAGCTGGAAGGTTCCCCCAAGACTGCCCTAGCTGAGGCAGGAGAAGAGCCAGCAGGCTGACCATGTGGTTTTTAACGTTTATAGGAAGGCAGCGCAGGAGACACAGCACCCTGGGTGCAAAGGGTGCTGAGACTGCTGTAGATGCCAGAGAAGGGTCTGCAGATCCAACTGGAGGTGTAGAAGTTGAGGAACATGGATACCAAACTGGTGTATAAATGGTATAGGACTGGCCTGATGCCACACAGTGCGTGGTTGTTGCAGAACAACTCCCCCCAGCCTGGGCAGGTCTTTCAGTTGACCCCAAGGTAGTCATGGGCATGGAAAAGCTGGGAAGGGCTGTGCAGGTGGTTGAGTGCTCCCTGCTCAAAGATGTGCTGCTGCCACCACCTCCAGAACTGCTTGATGAGCTGTGGGGACTTGCTCCTCAGTGGCCTTCTGCCACTCTGGGCTGTAAAGGTCACCTGAGACCACTCACAGATCCCATATAGGATGGCCAGACTGATGGTCTTACTCTTTAGGACTCTTTAGGAGCCCTTTAACCCTTGCTGGCTGGTACACATGCAAAACAAGGCTGTGGTTGGCCTTTCCCACTGCCCACCTTCCACCATTGCTTGGCCAAGCTGTTACTGTTGTCACATAACCAACACCTTTTGGTTCCCCAAATGGCCTGGAATTGGCTGCAGGATCCTTAAGCCTTCCCCTAGCGCCCCTGCTTGGGGCGAGGGGCCTTATTTCTCACTGTAGGGCTGGGTCTGTCACCCTGAGAGCAGGGAACTACTTCTCTCATGGGAGAAGAGAGCAAAGCTGGGTTGCTGAGTCATCAGGACTTTGCTGCTCACTCATAGAATCATAGAATTGTGTAGGTTGGAAGGGACCTTTAAGATCATCTAGTGCAACCATCAACCTAACTCTGATAAAAACCAACCCATCACTAAACCATGTCGCTAAGCCCTATGCCAACACATCTTTTGAATACCTCCATGGATGGTGACTCAACCACTTCCCTGGGCAGCCCATTCCAATGTTTAATAACCCTTTCAGTGTAAAAATTTTTCCTAATATCCAATCTGAACTTCCCCTGGCACAACTTCAGGCCATTTCCTCTTGTCCTATTGCCTGTAACTTGGGAGAAGAGACCAACCCCCACCTCTCTACAGCCTCCTTTCAGGTAGTTGTAGAGAGCGATAAGGTCTCTCCTCAGGCTCCTTTTCTCTAAGCTGAACAACCTCAGCTCCCTCAGCCTCCCCTCATAAGATTTACTCTCCAGACCCCTCACCAGCTTTGTTGCCCTTCTCTGAACCCGCAGCAATGCCTCGATGTCTTCCATGGCACAGTGCTGAGTGCTGAACAGCTCCCACGGCAGAGATGGACCTCCTTCCAACAGCCCCAAGGGCTGCTGCTCCAGTTGCTACTGCAGCAGCAGCCCTTGGACCTCCAGGGGAATGACAAGGGGGGGCTCAACTTCCCCATCAGTGAAGGTATTACCTTGAAGGTCAGCACACAGACCTCTGCCCCTTAAGGGGCTGGGCAAAAGTTTACGAGGGATCAGTGTTTTTTAAGCTAAATTGTCAGGCCAAAAGGGGTTAATTCTATATAGTTACTGCTGGCAAACTTTCAGAGCATGGTGCAGGAGCATCTCAAGCCAGCATTCCTCTCCTCCTTCTCCTCACACCTATTCTCCAATATTGCAAGGAAACATCATCTCCTGTAGCAGCTATTAATACAGTAACACAAAACACCCCAGGAATACGGCTTCCCAATAAAACAGAGCACCCCTTCCCCTCTCCGAACCTGGAACTGGTGTGGCACAGGTGACAGACAGGAGCTGTGCAACACCAGGTACTAATGCTGCTTTTGATAGACAGCAAGAATCATCCCCTGGGACTCTATGTACCCTCTTCAGCCTTGTCACAAGGTCCCCAAAGTGCTGGGCTGGATGTTCCAGCTCCCTGCTGTGCTCAGGTTCCTTGCAGAGATGTTATGAGCACCTCTACGTTTAGAAGTGGAAAGAAGTTCGAGGAAGCACTGAGCTGCTCTGCTGCAACATGTGGGAACACCAGCAGGGTCTGCAGTGAGCAGCAACCTGCCCCCTGGCAGGGCAATGCGAGGAAGGGGCCTGTGTACCCCCCTGATGGCTGAACTCCTGGCAGCAGGGGCAAGAGCCCAGTGACCCTGGCTCAGAGCCTCCTTTGCAACAATCCCTACTTTAAGCTCCCTGATTGGAGGCAGCATTTACTGGACGAGTAAGGTCTGCAGTCCTGCTCCAACTGTAGCTGCTAGCGCCTCAGGGGAGCAGAGTACAGTGGGGAGCACCACCAGTCCCTGAAGGCTTCCCATTCCTTCTGCCCCCAAGTTCTCTTATCAAGCACTTTGCCAAGCACAAAACCAGCTTTCTGGCACTTCGCAAAGATGAGGAGCCTTAGGGATCACATATGAGATAAGTGAGAAAATCCCTTGTCCTCTAGTGCTGCCTGTAATCCCAGCTCCCATTTTTCCCCTAGTGAACTGTTCACTGAAGAGAGAAGGGAGAGGAGGCTCTGCTGACGCAGCTATTCCCCCTCTCCCCCTCATGCAGACAGCTAAGAAAAGTGGAGGAAGTCTCTCATTAGGAGACTGGGCCATTCCTTACTACATCCTCTTCACCAATCCTTATCTATGTGACAGCCATTTCCTGCTCCCCATCCATCACAGCATCCCTGTGCTTCCAGCCCTCCGCCCCCTCTCCCCAAAAGCAGGCAGCTACTGTCTCCTCCACAGTGCCAGGCAACCGTACCTGCTGGTGAAACTCATCCTGCCAGGCTGCCACTGCTGCTTACAGGGTGAAACCTGCTTGTATCACAGTCATGTTGCACCTTTGCATCACCTACCCTTTGTGATCGCTCTTTATTTAGGTCAATACAGTATCTAAAATAACCATGGTTTGGGCTAACAGCTCCAGACATCACTCTAACAATGAAGTCTGAAACGCCTTTATGAGTTGAGTTTGCTGTGTCTGCTACCACTCGTGAAAAGCGACCAGTTCAGGAGGCAGAGCTGCTCACCTCACGGCTGAGTGTCCTGCTGCAGGGAGTTCCTTGCTGTAACACAGCAAAAGTCACCCGGTCACACAACTCACCAGATCAGTTTTCAGGTGGGTGCTGGTGAGTAAGAAACCAGGAGGCGGTGTGAGAAGGTAGGAGTTAGAAAGGAGCAGCAGGAGGAAACAGGGATAAGAACATTCATCCAAAGCAAAGAGGTAGAGGCTGAGATGATTTTGCTCCTTCCGACCTTCAGTACTCAGGACTGGCTTTAGCACTACTCATTGCACAGTTTAACAAGCATTGGCTAAAAACACTGAGCCTGCAGGCTGGGAGGGGATGCTTCTCTCTTCATTTCTAAATTATAGCAGCATTTTTAATCAGAGTGGTGTCCCGAGTTTCGCAGTATGCTAGGACTGCTCACAAGAGTGTGTGTGCTGAGTTGTGGGGCTGCAGGGATAGAAAAAAACCCTTTGCCAGACCTCAGCAGGAAAAAAAAAAGAAGTGACCAAAAAAACCCAGATGCCACTAACAAGATACAAAGAAACATCAGAGGATCAAACTCTACTGTTTAATGGCTTTTGGATAACACTGTGCCATCTCCCCATAGTCTTGTGGAGCCTCTGGGTGCTGGTCTTGTCACAAGAACCACACTGTTCAGAAGTAGGATCTGCTGCTGCAAATGATGCTTTCTGAGGCATACCATTTCTGAGGTATGACCCCCATGTGTCCATGCTGAGAGCAGGCAGTATCACTCTGTGAGTGAGATCAGAAACGGGGTCTCCGCTGATCCCCGATGGCCAGAAGTCAAATGCTCCAATGCAGTGGTTGCAACAACATTCTGTGTGAGAGCTGCTAAACCTTGGAGATCAGCAGAGCATAACACGTGCTCTGCATCAAGCATCCACACAGCTTGCAGCTGGGCTGCCTACAGCTGTCCTGTTACTAAAGCATCACAGTTACTTCAGAGTTTGCTCTGAGCAAACTCCAGTGCAGCAGTCAAGGCTCCCTGCATATCCTTGGCATTTCCACTGCCCTTAGCGACGACGGGAGAGCCTCCTGCCTTCCCTTCCATCCGTGCACAGACAGCCACGGCCCAGTCAGCGGCAGAGAACACAGGAAGGCAACTCTGGGGAAGAGACACAGAGCAAAGTAATTTGGACTGTGGAACACTACAGTCTGGAGGAAGGAAGGTAACAATGTTCTCTCCTTATGCAGCCTGGGCCCTCACCATCCTGAGGCAGTCATAACTGGGAGGACCAAAAAGGCTGAGGTTACGCATCAATGCCATGTCCTGCCTCTGGGCAAACACAACTTGAAGGATCCAGGGATACCTGTGCCCAGCAAAGACTGAAAATGTATTTGGTCCCAGTATGGTCATCCCACCCTTCCATGATTAAGCAACACTGAGGAGAATCCCAAGAAAAGCCTTAACTAGGATTTGCTGAGCAGTGGATCCAGTCCCCCTTTGCAGGCAGGTTCTCTGCCAGGGTTCTGCTTACCTTGGACACCTGGCAGGCACATAGCACCTCACCAGTAACCTGAGGGCTGAGCAGCAGGACTGAGGTGCCAGGAGACTTGTCACACAGCTGGTTCACAACCTTCATCAGGATCTAGAAGAAGCAGGGAGAAGAGGGGTGAGGTAACAGAAACAAACCCCAAAACCCCACAAAACTAGCTGCAGTAGAAAATGTGCCCAGCAGCTGCTTCTTACTCTCTGCAGCACCTGAGGTACAACTTGGCCAGTAGTTAATGTGGGTTACTCACAGAGAGGGAGTCAGCTGGGATGGTATCAATGATGACAGGCTGGTTGCAATGTTTTGCTAACAGGCTTTGTGCCTTCTCTTCAGCCTGGAGGAGGAAACACATGGCACTGAATGGAGCTACAGGTGGCAAAAGGTGGGCTGCGTGGAGATACTATGTATATAACTTTTGTACTTAGGGTGTGGAAGTGCTGCTCTGTGGAATAGAGAGTGGATGTATGTTAGCAGAAGTATGACCAGCAGATGGAAATCTTCACATGAAGACCTCTATGATCCTCCTTCCTCAAAAGCAAGCAGAGTTGAACCGCTTTCAAAAGTGGAGTAGACAGTGACCCATTTGGGCTTCAGTCTTTCTCTTGGACCTACACATTGTGTCATGTCTCATGCAGGCTCTTGCTTTAAGAATATAATAGCTCTTGCTAGAACACTAAGTCACAAATAAGCATTTCCAAAGGGCTTTTAATGAAATCACATAAATTAGCAAGACACAAATCAGGTGGAAAGCCAGAGCAACTCACATGGCAGGGAGAAAGGGTCTGTGCCACCACTGTCTTACTGTGTGACCTTGTAAAGCCCATTTTCAGGGCCACCTCCTCTTCCCCATGTATAAACAGCAAAGTGATGTGTATCCACCTGTTGGTGTTTGCCAAAACTGCCGATATGGGGCTCTCCATCCACACAGGCAGAGAGACACAGTGATTCTGCAGGTGCCAAAAGCCCAGTCATTCACTGAATTTTAAATGATGGCCAGTGAAATCAACCCAACAAAGGCCTTGTGTTGCACCATATGTGATTGGTCCTGCTTTCTTCTGCCCTCTAATGGGACCCCAGCAACTGAGAGGTGGTGAAGTGTGACAGAGACAGCTGGTCCACTGGTGTTTGCCGCACAGTGCTATCAGCAGGCTGCAAGTGAGTGTGTTGCTGCCCCAGTACCTGCCGTATCTCCAGTTTCTTGATGGCTGTGTTGGCTGTTCGCTGTAGTGCTTTGAGGACAGTCTGTAGTTCTTTTCTTTGCCACTGGGGCATTGCAGTGTTAGCCACCACCTGAAAGACAATTTGCTGTGTAAGGACACTAAACTGTACCTAGAAATAAACTGCCAGTTCTCTGGGAATTCAAGCTGGAACCCGGCCTTCTCCTATACCCTGTTGTGATTAGGCCAGCCAGTCAATACGGCATGTAGCTTTCTTTTTTCAGCTAGGCATCGAAAGCCTGGGAACTCATTTTCACTGTTTTATCCTCCCTACCACTGTCTTCTCTCACATTCCCTCTGGCAGCAGATCATCTGCAACAGAGGCACCTAGACACCGACTGGAATCTTTGGGACCAAAGTGGCACCAGCAGGTAGCAACATGCCCTCGCTGTTGACTATGGTAAGATGTGAACCTGTGTCCTAGTCTCAGCTGGGAAAGAGTTAATTTTCTTTATAGTGATTACTGTGAAAAATAATATGCATTGCTGACATTTCTTAGTTGTTGCTAGGTGATGTTTATACTTTCCAAGAACTCTTTTCAGCTTCCTTTAGAAGCTGAGAAGGAGCAGAGACAGAACAATGGAATGGTCAATGGAATATTCTGCACCATAGACGTCATGCTCAGTATTTGAATGGGAGTTGGCTGGGGGCCTGGAATTCATGATTACTGCTTGGAAAGGTACCAATTCACCGTGCAGTGAGAGTGACTTGTGTTATTATTATTATTATTTTCCTTTTCTGTTATTCTACTAAACTGTCTTTATCTCAGCCCATGAGGTTTTTCCTTTCCCTTTCCCCTCCTTTTCTCCTCCTCCCCTGTGCCGTTCTTGGGGGGAAGGAGAAGAACTGCAAGAGTGGCTGCATGGTCCTAGCTGCTGTCTGGGGTTAAACCATGATAACCTGCTAGGGAAGAATTCATGTGCCTCAAGTGTATAGATCTCACACTGCAATCTTTCTGTACAGGAGTGTAATCCTTACTTTGGTCAACTGGCCCACTTCTTTGGAGAGGTTCTGCATCTCAGGAATAGATGTGCTCCCCTGCTTCATTCGTAGGGAGACAGAGTCTACTTCTACAGCCAAAGACTGGCCTATTTCCCGGGCCTGGAGAGGAGGAGGGAAAGAATGTGTCAAATGCAGCAACAGAAAGAATGAACGGGGATGGAGAAAGTGGTGAGGCAGCAGGGTCACAATTACTGAAGTATTGCTCTGCATCCAGTGGGAAGACACCTACAGATAGAGACTTTAAGATGGACAGTCCACAAGAAAATCTGGAATAGAATGTTCAACTCTAGATTTAAAACAACACTAGATGGTCACACCCAGGGGATCAAGCTATTGTGCATTTACATTTCTTCAGTATCTTACACCAAATCACGAGGATTTCAATGGAAAAACTTGGGAGCTCCATTCACTCTTTTTTCATTAACAAATGCAATCTTGAAAGTAACAACTGAAGAAACAAAAGAAACACTAAAACTAAAGAGAACTCATCAGTTGTTCAAGCACATTTCCCAAAGTCTAGTTCAGTTGGTCTTGGTGTGTTTCTTACTGCCCAGCACCAATGCCACCATTAATAAAAAAAGCTAATACAAGCTTTTTTCACCATAAAAATCCTTATGGTTTAGAGCATTTCATCTCTGCCAGATCTTTGTGCCCACGACAATCCTGCTAGATTTTAGATCAGAACAGCAGAGAGTATATAAGAAAAGCTGTGGACAGTGAGGGCTGCTCTGCCTACCTAGGATATGCATCTCTTTTTTCAAGTCACTCCCTCAAGCCTGCAGTTTCCCTTTTCTGATTAACACACACACACAGAGCTCCTCTCCGGGGCTCTCCAGGTCAGCACTTGCACCAAAGCACACAGATGTGCCCTGCAGCTTTTCATTCCCTCTGCACCAAGAAAAGCCTTGCTAGGGACACAGATGCACAGGGGACAACCAGCCAAAAAGCAACAGATTTGCAGGGGTGGGCTTTGCCTTTAATCTTCCCAGTTCCACAGTGAGTCACTGTACTCTGACTGCAGCCTTAAAGAAAGCAGGCAAAGTTGCAAGGCCCCTGACTTCCAACTATTCAAAGGACAGAGCGATCTCATGAACACAATAAGAGGTTGCTTACTTTTTATACAGACCCATCCAGGCCAGAACCACAGTTCAGCAGGAAAAAGACTAAAGAAAAGAAGCAGAAGAGCTGCAAGAATGAGGCCAGAGCCCTGTACCGTAAAGTGCAAATCCAACTGCGATAGGCAGGAGACGTGCAGAAGGTGAAACCAAAGCACAAAGGATCGCACCTTTAAATACCTACCTGGGGCCTGAAATTTATAGTTTAGAGACTTCCTGATATATTGTGCTAAGTTCTTATTTTGGAAAAGGGGGTCTGAAAGGAGGAATGAAGGTTGAGGAGACAGGAGAACTGGATGGGGTGTGTGTGTGGAGATGAACAGTGAGGTACAGCAGCAGAACTGGGTTTAGGAGGGCAGGAGGAAGCCAGATCAGGCATAGCAGGGAGGCTCCAGGCAAAGCAGAGGGAAGCTAAATGGCTAAACAGGAACCTACAAAGTTGGGTCCCTTTGGCCTTCTGTCTTTACAAGGCAGAAAGCTCAGTTCCCCCTTTCTTACCCGTTTGGCTTGTCTCCCTGTCACTGCAATGACACGGCTAATCCCTTTGACAAGCTGACGCTCGTTAATGATGGCCAGGTCTTCTATGGCTCCTGTTTGCAGAAGGTGCCTGCAAAGTAGGCAGAGAACAGGACAGAAAATAAGCTGCACTCTGGGAACAGAAATCAACAAGTCTCAAATCCAGCAGTCCCTCCCCAACCCCAATAGCTTCAATCCTTTCCCGTTCCTAAAATCCTGATGGCTGTCAGGCAAGAGACAGCAGAGTTGAGGCTACTGCGGAGGCACCTCTGTGCTACCTGCTCACCTGGCTGCTGTCAAACAGTGCATAACAGCCAAGTTCTGCCTTGCTTTCCTCTCCTTTTCTTCAGCAGGGGGATGAATTTGGATATTTCTCTTCTACTCAGCTGCTACTGCTTTGTACAAAGAAATTCTTTCCTCCAACTCCACCACTCTCTTGTCAGGCCAGCTCACAGACTAGCAAGTAGACTTCAGTCACAGGGTAGTTGTGCAGCCACAGGACACTGACAACCTCCCCTTTCCTTCTTGGCTATTCAACACTGGTTATGAAAACAATTACAGCGTCTCAGGTTCTGTTACCACAAGTCATCCTTTCAGACACCTTCACAAGAATTGATCATTTCCACTCCCATGCAGTTTCTTGTCCCACTACTCCCACAAGAATGATCTCATGACTAGAAACTTGCTCATTTTCAGCTGTGTTTGCTCAAAGACCAATTTGTTCCTGTTTTTTTTTGTGTGTGTCAGCATTGTCCTAAGATTGATTGGCTCTTCTTCTACTCTCATTACTGCTAAAAGTAGAAAAGGGCAAAGATAATTAATTAACATAACCAGAACAGTCTCAAGACCTCACAACCATCTCAGAGTCTCCTGGTGCATCCCCAGCTCTCCTACAAAGCCAAGCACTGTAACTCTGGTGTGACAGGCCCTTTCCCACACTCTGATGGTGCCCTGAAGCTACCAGGTTGATGTCAGACTAGGAAGCAAGGGAAAATGCTTTGCCTTTTGAAGTTTTCTCACCCTGGGACTTCCAAAGCTTCATAACTAGCCCATCCTGTCCCCACAATATCTTTCTGGTGACAAAACTTAGTTGCACAGGAACAGGGAGTGGAGCTTGCAATAATGTCTCTACCTCAGCCATCACTGCCCACAAACACACCTTCTGACTGCAAATAAAAGTCACTTACGTCCCACAGCAGAGCTCCACAGAGGTCTGCATTGCAGCCTCAGAGTCGCGGGTCAGCACAGTCTCCACAGGGACCCCCAGGGACACTATCCTCACTGGATCTGGATACCCCTGACAGAGGAGATAGGGATCAGCAGCTAACAACATAGTCCTTCAGGGGCAATCAAAGACTAACTACACGGTTTCAGGTCTCTGCCTCACTTTTCCCTTATTCTAGAGAAGCCCTGGAGTCAGGGACAGCCCTGCTTCTCCCCCACAACCAGCCACCATGGGGAGAAAGAAACAACTGGGCGACAATACAAGCTTTTGGTCCAAATAAATGAGCAAAAAACCTATGCATCTCCAGCTTCCACGTTTTATGACACAGTGCTCCTGAGATCTCATCTCTGTCCTATTTTCTTTCATGAGTTTTGGGAGTCGAAAAACCTCTTGTATCAACACTTCTTGTGACCTAGATGACTCCTGCTGAAGGAGAAGGCTCGTGAAGATTTGTCCAGCCATCACATCATACCTCATCCACTGCACGGAGTCCCTGAACTCTTCTTGCCAGCGTGAGGGGGACCTCAGCCATATGCACAACCTCATTTCGTTTGATCACATCCTGGACCACTTGCTCCACTTGCTGCAGCTGCTCCACAGTCACAGGGTCCTGAGGAAGTAAATCAGACATCTTCAAGAGAAGCCTCCTGAGAGTACAGAACAAAGGAGGAAGAACTGGGGCAAGAACCCCAGGCAACACAGCTTGGGCACACCACTCTCCCCTTACAAAGAGGGAAGATGAGATGCAAAAGGGAATTGCGAGCATTGTGACCCTCCTATCTCCTCCTAAGGGATAAGGATTTTTGACCTGAGAGCATCAACCAAAATCTTTAAGAGAGATGCTGCAATGAGTGACAGATTACCAGGGCCAGTGCTCAGCCTGACCCAACAGCTTTCATTTTTCAAACCCTCTCACCTGGATGACCAGCACAGACATCAGACACCCGAACTGGTGAATCTCTTGGAGACCCCTTTAGACTACTCAGGTCAGCTCCATAATCACTGGCCTGTTAAGTCCTTTCCCTTCTGATCCCCATCCATCCCCTCAGCAAGTCCCGCTCAAAGTCAGGTCAATGCAAAGCAGCACCAGTCATCTCCAGAGGGCCAAGTTTCAGTGCTCAGATAAAACACGATCAGTCTCTAAAGCAGCCATTATGGTGAGAGGAGAAAAATCCCTGGAGAGAAGACCAGTACTGGGATGTTGGTACTGCTGAGAAAAGTCCAGAGTTACCTTGGTATCAAAGTCAAAGCGTAGCCGCTCTGCTGTCACATGGGACCCTCGCTGCTCTGTGTTGTCACCCAGGACGTGGCGGAGCGCAAAGTTCAGCAGGTGGGTAGCGGTGTGGTTTGTCATGCAGGCTAGTCGCTGGGCCTGAAAGCACAGATGAGTCATCAGGCAGCGCTGGATCTCCACAGCTCAGCAGGAGCAGAGGGCGGCACGAAGCGATAAGGGAAAGGCTGCATGTGAGGGGATGGGAGAAGACAGAGGGGGAAAACAATGGATAGCACAGCTTTCAGATGAATTTAAGTCACAGGGCAGTTTTAATTTCTTTTCCCATGGGATCACCACTATAAAACACCAAAGTGTAGGCTGCATACTTCTGGACAGAGTAATGGCTCACAGAAGATTACAGTCACACGTGAGGTCTCCTTCCCATTGCACATTACAATGAAAAGCAGCCTGAGGAATACAAAGGACAAAGCTCTGCTGTGCCCAGGTTACTGAGGACATCACAAGACTCTCAAGGCAAGCCCAGGAAAAAGTTAAGAGCAATGAGTTATCACCTCATCCACAAAGAGCTGCACTTGGTCCCCAGTACGCAAGGCTTCCACAGCAGTGACTTCATGGACCACATAACCACCACAGAGACGAACCGATTCTACAGGGAAGAGTACATCCTGAGCAAAGAGAGACAGAAAGATGAGTTAGGACATAGGGAACATACAGAGACATGTGGTAGGTGCTTGCTTGATCTGACTAGAGATCAATAAGGGCTGTATTTCCTAAAAGACAGAAACAGGGTGAGAAAAGCAAAGACAAATTTACTGCTAAAGGAACCAGAGGGCCTCAAGCCTTCCCTGCATCCAGCTACTCACTGTACAACATTGAGGCTGTCAGCCTGCAGCAGAGGGGCAACACCACCACCCATGCTGATGAATTTTCCTAACAAAGATACTTGTCCATGAGAAAATGGACAGCAGCTGTCAACGCACTTGTCTCAGGATCCAATGTGCCATTTCTGCCTCACTGGGCTGGCAAGAGAAACTCGATCCCTGCTTCAGCTTGAGAAGTGCTGAGCAAGGCACTATCACACTCTGCAAGGCTAAAAAGGCAGCATCAATGCCCACAGGTGATTCTCAAGAGCTGGAATGTGGGGAGGAGAAAAAGCTGCAGAAGTGGAGGTCCTCCCTGATTCTTTTAGTGAGGATAAGAGCTTCTGAACTGGGTTTCAGGTTGGGCCCTGCCTGCAGTTAAGTGTCCAGGACTGGCGAGAGCAAGTTACTCAGCTCGTGGGCTCTCATAGATTGCCTTCTCTCTGCATTGCAACTTAGCTGGCAAGACTGCAGCATAATAAAGAAGACTTTACAGCATTCCCCAGCCAGAAGAAATTGTACAGGGCTGAGAAAGACAACCAGAGCAGCAGGTCCACCTCTGTTAAGTTACTGCTACTTCTCCCTCACTCTCCCAACCCTGAGGCAAAGCCAAGGGAACTATCAGAAGTCAGCAATTTGCAAATTGAGTAACACAGCCCATCACTTGGGGAAGTCTGCCTGGCGCCACCATCCATGGTGGCATTAGGTTCAGGCACCAAAGCGTCTCACCTGCTGTCCTAAATGTATCATGTAGCCTTGGTCACAGGCTTGCCCGCCCTGCTCTGCATAGAAGTTAGTCCTGTCCAAGATGACACCACAGCGTTGTCCTGCACCAACTTCCTTTTGGAGAGACTGATCTCTGTACAGCATCAGGACAGTGGCCTGGCATGGGCTGAACTCTGTCAGGGAGAAGAATATTGCAGTGAATAGTGCATACACCCCGTAAGATTGCAATGGGAAAGGAGGGGTCCATGCAACCATGACAACATCCAGTCTGTACTGAAAGCTGGTGTTTTCTTTTGCAATGGTAGGAGCAGCTACTGGCAAAAAGTACAAAAGATCTGTTATTTGGAACCAAGTCAACCTTCACCTACCTAGTGACAGACCTGCTGGGTAGCAGGTTAGCAGACTGGGACACCCATTCTGGTTCCACATGAGCCTTATAGAGCAAAACATAGCACATACATGTCTGCATCTCTCTATATTGCATGCTTGGCCAACCCATCTGTCTTCTACAGAGAGATGACTGGCTTGGTGGACAAGTGAAGACAGGGATGTCACTTCCTTGATGTAGCAAGTATCTGACATGCTCTCCTGTAGCCTCCTCATAGCCAAATTTGTGTGACATGGACTGGGCTGGTGGACCATAAGGCGAGTCTGTAACTGTCTGGGCAGCTGGCCCCACAGAGCATTGCTCAACAGTTCAATGTTCAACTGATACTCAGTTACCAGTAGAGCTACTTGGTGGCTGATATCAGGGCCCAAATCATTTAACATCTTCAATAATGACTATCCATGACAAAAGAAAACATATCCATATCCTGCTTACGTATGGCAATAAATTTGTGGTTGATATATTGAAGATGCTTGCTGCATCTCAGCAGGCTACAGAAATGGATTGACAGAAACGTTGTGGTCCTCAGAAGCAAGCTGAACATAAGTCATCAGCGTGCCCTTGCAGCAAGGAAGACAGCCTTCCTGCTGGACTGTAGCCAGCAGGTCAAGGAAAGTGGTTATTCACCCCTATTTAGCATTTGTGAGACCACATCTAGAACACAGGAAATCCTGTTGGGACATAAGCAAAGCAACTTTACACACTAAGAAGATAAAGAACTGGAACAGAGTGCAGAGAAGCTATGGGATCTCTGTCCTGAAGTATATTGAAAATTTAAGTATATTGTCCATTCAAGAATGGACAGAGCTCTAAGGAACTTGATCTGACTGAGAAGTTGATGTTTCTTTTGATGAAGAGATTCCCTTCAACCTCAATTATTCCAGGATTCAGTGACTGAGGTGGGACAATGCTAGCTTGGAGATTCCAGACAGTGTCGCTGCTGGTATTTTTCTCCTCCATTATGCTCTTGCATATATAGTTTGAATTGCCTCGCTTTCCGCTTAATGTGGGTTGCCCCCAGCACACTGGGTAAGAGGGAACTGGCTGTACACAGCTATCTCTAATTGTTTGTGACAGCCATACCACCTCTTACTCTCTGTGGTTTAGCTTTATGCTTTCCCTAGAGCATCAGCAACCCCAGTTACCCTAACTGATAAAAAGCCTGCACTGGCATCTAGTGGTCTGACAAAGAAACACTGAATGCGCTGTTATAAACAACTGCCTAAAACCTTTGCATAATTATGCTCCTGAGTACTCACATCCAGAAGACTAATTGCTGGCAAGAGAATTACCTCTAGCAGAAATCAACAGTCCTGGCTGCACCACTGTACAGTAATACAACCCAGATCTCACAGCCTTGCCATCAGCCCAGAGCCTTCCTGGGGACACACCAACAGCAACAAGAAAAGCACCTGCTTTGGGATGAGGTGCAGTGCAGGGAAAAGATGCGGCAGCAAGGTGGGCAGGTTTGAACCACAAAGTACACGTTTTGCACATATGAAGTTAGGCAGTAAAAAGAGCCTGGTGAAGGATCCCAGTGCCTTCAGGCAGAACTTGCCTTACAGGCAGGACCCGGCTACTTACCGTACTGCCCATGCTGCCCAATCGTGTAGGCGTACTTTGGAGAATCATCAGTAGTAGGCACATCATTGCTCTGCAGCTGAGCCAGCGAGTGCACATCAAGGCACGTATTTCTGTCATCCAGCTGTTCTGCCTGCGGGCCACCAGCCTTTCGCTACAGCAGAGCAAAGGCACAGTTAGATGGAAGATTCCTGTGTGCGCTCAAACTGGTAACAGGAGCTATAAGGCTAGGAACAACTCATTCCACCTTCCTCCAAGCTGATGGAGGCTACAGCTAAACCAACCCCCTTCTTTCAAACCCCACAAGCATTCAGTATCACTCTGTGCTAGCCTTCAGGCAGGCCACGAGCAAAAGCTGACACAACCCTCCCAGCACAGCTCACTGTGTAGCTGTGAAACTTCCAGGCTGTTAAAGCTCAGGAAAGCAAGATCTTAAACTGATTACTGCACAGAGTGGGTAGTGCCAGTCTTCCAGCACTACAGAGACCATGAATATTTTGTAAACTTCATAAATTGCTTGCACTTTGGGGTACGATGGTTCTGCTTTGCGTGAGGAATTGGAACATGACTGACAGAGGATAATCCTAGCCTGTGTAATTCTATGATAACCTCCTCTTTGGCAACGATCGGCATCATAAAGCATTTCTATTATCTGAAGAGAATTGCCAGAAAGTAGTCCTCAGTCCCACATCCACAAGCAAAGGCAATCTGACCACACTGCTGTTTCAGACCCACTTCCCCTTCAAGGAAAAGGCACATGGCCTCATGGTGCATCTGAAGAGACTCAGTAGTAGTGAAAAGAATTCTGCCTTCATGCTCACAGGGAAGAGGGAAGGCTCTGAATTCTGACAACATGAACCTCCCTCTTACCTTTGCATCTTCGAGAACAAGTTCATTAAAAGCAGCTGAATCCAAACTGATTCCCTTCTCTTCAAGCATTAAGTCAATCAGATCCAGAGGGAAACCCAAATTCCCATAGAGAGACCAGGCTACTTCAGCTGTAGGACAAAAAGGAGGACATGAACTCTGGGTGAACACAGAAAGCAAAGGTATTTCGAGATTTGTCTAGATGGGACCAGTCCAGTGTGTGTCTTGGTAACTGGATTCACCTGCATTGTGTGCAAGTGCACTGTTAATGGGGAAGGGCAAAGAGGCTGTGCAGTAGTTCTTGTGCAGGACCAAGTATTAATGATGCCCCACAGCCACACCCTTGCTAAAATTCAGAGCAGCACATTTAGATGGGTGGCTGCTCTGGTTGGGTCCTGGGCTGCTTCTTTCAGCTGTGTCTTGTAAGGATCCAGTTAACAAGACAATAAAGCAGCAAGGAAATGCTTCTAACTTTCCTGGTGCCTAGTGTGTTGTGAGTACAAAGTTCTAGAAAACAATTGTAATCTGAAGAAAAGAGCAACATCTGCTCCTCCGCCTAGGGCTAGAAGGTCAATGAAAACATGTGAGGGAGGTAGACATCCACCAGAGTTTTGACTGCAATACTTGTGAGGGCCTGGATCAAATAATTGTTGAGTCCAGCTTGTCAGATGACCGAGGCTCACCTGGGAAATTTGTGGAGGGCTCCATCTGCTGCACTGTCCGCTCAATGATGTGCCTCCCACGCTCAAGGGAGGACAGAAAAGCTACCTCATTCTCATTGATCAAATCCATGATCTGTCCAAGGATCAGAAGAAGGGTTAGCCACAACACGCCAGGGAGCTTCCCAGCTCAGCTCAGCACAGCCCTGCTACTGTCAGCTCAAAGCACATCAAGCAGGTATATAACAGGGCGCTGTGTCTGCTTGTCCTGGCTTGGGGTGGATCAGAGCCAACTCTCTCTGTTCAGTAAGAGAAGCTTTTGCTGATACTTGTTGCTGTGACAACCAGGGTCAGATGACTTGGTGGTTTACCCTGTGGTGGGGATGCACCTGTGGGGAGGTGTGGACAGGTCAGGCGACCCAAACAGACCAATAGGGTCTTCCATTCCATCTACCACGCTTGGTACAAAAGCTGAGGGCTCAAAGGGATCAGGTTGGCTGCTTCTTCAATGACTTGGCTTCTTCAGTGACTGATATCTGAGGAGGACCCTGTCAATTTGTAAACATCTGACTGAGAGCCATTGAAGAAGTGAACCAGCTTCTTTGATCCCTCAGCTTTTATATGGAGCATGGCAGATACGATGGAATACCCTACTGGTCAGTTTGGGTCAATTGACCTGTCCACTCCACCCCACAGGTGCAACCCACACACAGGGTAAACCACAAAGTCAGCTGACCCTGGCTGCTACAGCAACAATTATCATCAAGAGCCTCTCTCACTGAACAGAGAGTTGGCTCAGCTCCACTCCAAACCAGGACACTGCCCGAACCACCCTTTTTGTTCTGCAAGTAACCACCACACCACGGCTACAATGTGTTACTAAACAGCATCAAAGTCATTGTGCCTCCTGTCACCATTCCTGTCAAGGAAATGATGACCATCCACCTGGGGAATGCTGACAAATGCTCCCTGCCAGACATTTGTGTCTGTGACCCAATTAAAATTGCATGGCTGGAACAGCCAGCAAAATTACTTGTCAAAATTGCTGTCAACAGAAGCAAGCCAGGATTAGCTTTAAATCACCAATCCACTTTGGACAAAAGGTACTCATGCTAGGACAGACTGTACTTCCACTGAACAAAAGAATTACCCCAGCTATTTTAGAGCAACAGCTGCCTTATACCAGGACAAACAGTCCCTGGTAAGGCTCTACTAGAGCTCCCACAAGGAAATCTGCTACAGATACTTCCCGTGCCCAGGATATAAACATGTTCTAAGCAAATCTCAGCCCACCCATAAGAACATGGTTACGGAGGCAGCTATGCAAACTCCTCCAGCTAAGTCCTGAGGAAGGACTGACTTCTCCCCCTGAGAGCAGTGCCTCACAAAAATAACGAGAGAAGGGGCTTCTCTCCAGGAAACATATTGCTCACCTGGTCTGCATTCTTCGTCAGCTCTGGATAGGCATCTCCCTGTGGAGTGAGCCTCCATTAGACACAACATCCTCAGCACCTTCTCACAGCATGCCACAAGTATTACAGAGGTTTCTCAGGCAGATGAGTGTTAAGGGAGCTCCAGGGACAGAAGCACAGGGGGAGAATCACACATGGACTTGCAGCTACCATCTCCTGGCTATTTTCCTGTGACCCACCCCTGCACAGCATCTGCTGGCAAACATTTCTGTTTACAATAGGAAGCAAGCACTGTTTTTTAGGATGCTGTTGGTACTCACACAGGCCAATATCAGATGCCTTTAACCAAACTGACAGCCTGGAAGCCACCGCCCTCAGGAAACAACAATGTGCTTAGAGACACATTTCTGCTGACTGAATCCCTGGTCACATTAGGCCTCCTCCCTTCCATCACCAACAGGAGACAAGAGACTTTTACTGTTGTGATACGTAGCACTAAGTACACCCTCCCAGAGCTCCTTTACACCCACAATTGTCTCCTGAAAGTTTACAGGGAAGGGACGTGGGGCTGAATAGTCCATGTGTGATATTCTTTTACCCCACCCCCAAGGCAGCAGTTTTTACTCACCAGCACTTCCACTACAGTAGGTACCAGGGAGGCCAGGAGCCCAGGAGGAGCACGAAGGACTTCAGAGCAAAAGCGGACAGCCCTGCGCAGGATCCGACGCAGCACCAGTCTGAAAGCAGAGCACGATTCCCCAGGCAGCCATGACAGTATCCCTACCCAAGTCCCACATCCAGCACACCCCCAACACAGCTCCTCTGTCCCTATTTATCAACACAATCCAGCTGCTCCTCACACTCTACACCCCTCCAAGGATAAGCCTGCAGGTTGGAACCTCTTCTGAGCTCACCCACTCCCTATCTTGGGCTCAAACGAGATCCCCCTCTGGCCATCCATATTCCTTTCTAGACCTAAATTGCTCCACCCCAAGACATTTTCTTATGTCCTTACTCTGCTCCAGAGACGCCTGGGTAGATGCCATCAGCGATGCAAACACACAAGGTGCGCACGTGATCTGCCACCACACGGTAGGCCATATTCACATGCCCAAAATCAGCATCGCCAACCAGACCTTGGTATCGCGGGGCCCCACAGCCCTAAAAGAGAATGTAAGGAGACAGATCAGCAGAAATTAATGGCTGCAGAAGGAAAAGTTTCAATGCAAGAAGCAGCCAGCTATACCTGACATCATGATTCTCAACTACCTCTGAACTTTGTGCACCTAAGATATAATTATTAAATCTTTCTGGCACATTACAGACCAAGATTTCTGTACCTGAGACAGGGCAGCCAATGCCCTTGCACTGAGGAATTTAAGAAACATTGGAGGAAAAACAGATCAGATGCTCTGATATCCCAGTCAATTTCCAACCTGGAATTCTCCCCACTTTTCCCGGAATGCTGCTCTGGACCTGGCTGTACATACCTCCCATCTTAAAATACCACACTGACATGCAGAGAAGGTTTTACTATGGTACCAGGTGAGTAGTCTGCATTCAAGGAGCTTTTCGCTAAGCCATGACTCTGAGCAGAAGCATCATCACCTTGTGAATAGCATCCAAGATGGGAATGAAGAGATCTGTGTCATAGTTGGAGCGTTTGTTCTGCAGAATTGTCACCAGCCTTTCCAGACCCATTCCTGTATCCACATGGTGCTGTGGCAAGGGAAGCAGATTCCCCTCCACCTCTCTGACAGCCAGGAAAAATAAAAGGCAAAAGAGAAGCAAGGGTCAGTTCAGGGAAAAAGAAAAGGAGCAGGTGAATCAAAGACAACAGGAGAGTGACAGGGGATGGAAACAGCAGGTGACAACAAAAGAAAGCTCAGGGACAAGACTAACAGCAGCCTGTGCCGGCACTGTCAGGCAGTCAGGATCTGACCATCAGATAGCCAGGAGTGACTGTAACATAGGGAAAAAGGCATTCCCTGAACATGGGCCCAAGGCCTTCTCCTCCTTCCAGCAGGTTTCTCTGGACTGCTGCAGAGCTCAAGAGATGTCTGGGATGCAGCAGTGAGGGACAACAGGCAGCAGAGGTCGAAGGAGGACAGGACAAATGAAGCAAAGGGGGAAAAGAGGCACACTGGACTCATCTCCACAGCCTTCCTCTTTCTCCTGTACTGCCACCTCCTGGAAAGCAGTGAGATGTCCGAGAATATACACGTGATTTTGGAATCAAAGAGGAAAAGCTTAGGAGTGCAGACTAGTCATACAGTACCTGCTGTATTGCATGAAGACGAGGTTCCAGATCTCCACTACATCGGGGCTGCCCTGGTTCACCAGTGCCGCAGCATTTCTGCCACCACCCACATAGTCATAGTGGATCTCTGTGCAGGGACCACAGGGACCTGTGTCTCCCATCTCCCAGAAGTTATCTTTCAATGGAAAAGGAAGCACGTGACTGGCAGGCACCCTGAAAAGGCAAGCAACAGAGGTGGCAGCTCTGGGGCATGCACACAAAGCACACAGTAGCCTAGACCACCCAGAAAGCTGGAAAGGAGGAATCCTTTGGGACTACTACGAACCCATTAACCAAGCATATTAGGATTCCTTTATTTCTGTTCACAGAGAATTACTCTCCTTAGCAGGAACAAGCTGCACCAAACCAGACAGGATCCTACTCACTGCCCAGAATGGCTGGCAAATGCCAGCTCCTGCTGACAGAAACACGCTCTCCACTGGGTCTGTGGAATTGCCTCTCTCCTAGGAGGGAATTCCAGCAGAGCTGGAGCTTGTTCCTGATCACAATAGGCAAGGCTAAACACTAATAGTGGCACAGACCTGGCTGACTTGGGTTCAAAGCCCACAAACAGCATGCAACAAGCTCCCAAATCACAGCAGTACTCTACAACAGCTTCATCTTCACACTGAAACAGCTATTGTTAGCTTTCAGAGAATGTATTCTCCACAGCTTGTAATGAAGAAGCAGCAAAGGATCAGAGAACCTTCACACACTCCATTCAGGCCATCCATCTAGGTACACAGCCCTGCAAACTGATAACATCTGAGAAACAGCTTGAAGGTCACGTGCCCCAGAGTGCTCAGAGCCCACCTGACTTTAAATAGCCCCAGCAAACAGGAAATAAAATGAGTTTAAAAACCAACTTTTGGCACCTATATCTGATTCCATGAAATAAAGAACAAATGGGGGACTACAGAGACTGAGATTTCAGCACTTGCTGCTCAGAACCTCTTTAACACACTTACCCCAAGCGAAGCCACACATCCCTGCACTCCTCATCAGCGCTCAACCCCAGCGAGGCGTCTCCACCAAAATAGGTGACATAGAGACGATCTTTGGGTATTTCGTAGACCTCTGTCAAGAGTTCCCAGGCCATGCTACATGCCTCCTCCTGAGCAGGCAGGGAACATAAACAAAGCACAGTAATCCAGGGTGCACAGTGATGCAGGAAAGCTCTTTAGAATGGGAGTCAATCACCAAAGAAGTTTATTTCAGCTGCTCTCTCCCTTCCCAATTTGAAGGCTTATTGCAAAGAGCAGGATGGGGGTGAGTCAGGTGAGTAAGACAGCTCACTGCTGCCTGTGGAAAACCGACACTCCTAAATTGTTAGGACCCTCAGGTCTATGCCCACATGCTTACCAGCAGTTACGTGGATTATTTTCTTTTGAAGGAAAAAAATACATTTGCTACCAAAGGAACTAGCATCCTTTATCCTTTTTACCTTTTCAAACTTTCTAGTTACAAGCACCAAATGAACTGGTAGCATCTTTTCACCTTATTAGTCAACACTGGCATTCCTGCAGAAAACTTTGATTAGCTGTTCACAGCTTTGAAAAGCTGAGAGCTTTAAGAGCCTGCAGGGCACGTTTAGTGATTCAGCACATCGCTGTACCTGAATCTCTGCTCCAGGACACAGACCTCCCAAGAACTAATATGGAGCTTACCAAAATGCCTTCTGCAGACAGTCCCGTGGCACTGCAGCACAGCTCTGAAAGAAAGACTGCATTTTCCCCTGGAGAGGGTTTGCTCCCATCATCTCACCTTAAAGTAATCCCCAAAGGACCAGTTCCCCAGCATCTCAAAGAACGTGTGATGGTAAGTATCTCGGCCCACATCCTCCAAGTCGTTGTGCTTCCCTCCTGCACGCACGCACTTCTGGCTGTTCACCACCCGCCGGTGCTGTGCCAGCTCGCTCCGGGGGTGCACCGTGCCCAGGAAAATGGGCTTGAACTAGAAATTCAGACAGAGAGACATCCGCTATTGCTCGATGCCACTCAGTGTGTGTAGGGGCGCTGCGCCTAGGACTCCCGAAAGGCAGAATGGGAGGGCCGGGAGGACAACCGCAGGAGCGCCCGGTGAACGGGGTCACCCCGAGACGAGCCCCGAGAAGGAGGCTTCGAGGAGGCGCTGGGAAGCCGATAGAGGGGACCCGTGGGAGCGAGGCGGAGCCCTGGGCCGGAGACAGGCCGGTGGAGGCGCGCCGGGGGGAGTACCTGGTTCATGCCGGCGTTGACGAAGAGGAGTCGCGGGTCGCCTCGGGGCCGTACGGGGGCGGAGGGTAGGCGGCGGTGGTTGTGGCGCTCCTGGAAGAAGCGGAGAAAGGCGGTACGGACCTGCCCCGCCGGCGGGGACCCACTGCCCCCGCGGCGGGGGCTGCCGCGCCATTGGCACGGCACCGCCA
>VZRU01001694.1:92658-108004 GCA_013398155.1 Pedionomus torquatus
GGTGCCTCCGCCGGGTCGGGTCTGGCACCGACTGGCTCCTGCTGGAGGCCGGCACACAGGTGAGGGGGGCGGGCCGGGACCTTCGCGGCCTCCTACTCCTCGAAGGGGGCCGCCCCAGGTAGGGCGCATTAGCGGCGCTGCTCGGCCGGAGCCCGGTAGCGGTCTGTGCTGCGCGGTCCTCGGTGCTCCTTGTGCCGCGGCCTCCGCGCTCCTGCGGGCGCTGCTCCAGTGGAAGAAGAAGCCCCGTCTCGGTTAAAGAGCGGCGGTTGGTAATCGTTGCGGGGAGGAGCGGGCCGTTCGCCCCGCTTCCCCCCGAAGGGCGGCTCGGCGGGGCGCTGCCGCGGGCGGGGCAGGGAGGGAGTAGGAAGGGAGCGGGAGAGCGGGAGAGAGGGTCCGGCGTGCCGAGGCTTCGGCCCTTCGTGTCTTTTAACGTGCTCTCGTCTTTACGTAGGAACCGTTGGTGTGGCGGTAACGTGAGTGGCAGTACAAAATCCTCAGCCTCATTAGCAGGGTGATGCTTTGGTGAGGTTAATATAAGGTATTTTGGGGCTTGTGGCTTAAGTCACTTAAGGGTGAATGCAGTCGTCCTTTAAATCTGCTTCAGTTATGTGCCAGTGTAGTACAGGAATAACCCTTCTTCAATAATCCTGGGTTTTTTTAATTAAAAAGCCCCCATAGGTCCTTGTACCTCTTGCCTTAGTCCCAGGAGGCAAAAGCTTGTGCAGAGGTTGGAGTGCTGTCAAGGGGTTGCTGTTCTGGAGGTTGGTATTGAGCAGTTGGGCGTCATGAGTTCATGCTGTGCCCACTTATGTTGTGCTGATGCATCGTGAAAGGTACTACTCTTATTTTTCAATGCCAGGCAACTCTTCAAGCAAATATGTAGGTTTTTTTACTCTTACATTGTGGATCTGGGGCCAGGAGGCATGCAGGTATGCTCAGTGAAGGGCTTGAGGTAATACCTCTGAAAACATGCAGCCAGGGCTCTGCTAAATGTGCAGAGAATCACAGAATTGTCATGGTTGGAAAGGATGTCTGAGACTGTAGGGAGTTTTTGAGCATGTATGGTTGGATTCAATCTCAGCCTCTGTAGCATGCCCTGAAGTGCACATCTACACTTTTCTTAAATACCTCCAGGGTCGGTGACTCCACCACCTCCCTGGGCAGGCTGTTCCAGTGCCTGACTACTTTTTCAGTAAAGTAATTCTTCCTAATATCTAATTTAAACCTCCCCTGCCACAACTTCAGACCATTTCCTTTGGTCCTATCATTATTCACTTGGGAGAAGAGGTCAACACCCACTTCTACAACCTCTTTTCAAGTGGTTTTAGAGGACAATGAGGTTTCCCCTCAGCCTCCTCTTTTCCAGACTAAACATGCCCAGTTCCCTCCGCCTCTCCTAATAGGACTTGTTCTCTAGAGCCCTCACCGTCTTGGTGGCTCTCCTCTGGACACGCTCCAGCACTTCAGTGTCCTTTGTATAGTGAGGGGTCCAGAACTGAACACAGTACTCAAGGTGAGGCTTCACCTCCTCATTCAAGGTGGTGTTATTCAGATTGTCTGCACAGTGCTACAGTCTTTGTCATGGGCAAAAGGGAGACCGATGGCATCCTGGTACTGCAGGCTTGCCAGGCCAGTCTAGCATGTCAGCACAGGCTGCTTTCACTGGGGATTTAAATGCCTGTACCAGACTGGAGATGTGCCAGCATCTGTCAGGACTGCTGTGATCAGCAGCCAGCTCCAGCTGGCCAGTGGTCGTGTCTTGGCCCCCTGCCCCAGTTTGCTCAGTGAAGTTGATCAAGGGGAAATTTTGTGAGTGGCCCTACTTGGTCTCACTTCTACTAGTGGGTGAGGATGTACTAGTAACTAAACTGTTATTGTAACAAATAACAGTTCACATGGGTTAGGCATTTGTATGGCAACTTGAGGGGGAAGTGTAAAGCTGAGCTGATAGCTGAATCCACCTGTGCTTACGTACGCAATCTATGCTGACAGAATACTAATATGTATGAAGTATTTCAGAGATAGGAACCAAACATGGGTAAATTTGCTTCCTTGCATTTAGTTGACATGGGAATCTGAGTACCTGCTTTACACTGAAGGTGAGACCTGCTCAGGTAATGTGTAGTCAATGAACCTTTCTCAACAGCAACATCTTTCTGTCTTGTAGGAACTGGAAGGTGTGATGCAAATGAGTTTGGGATTGCAGGAGATAAGGACAGCTTTCATTTAAGGCATAAAAACTACACTGCGCTGTTATGACATTCTTCACCTGACTTAACTGTGAGCTTCTGCTCAAAGGTGTTTGTCCTGCTCTTTCTGGCTGTGTGTTCCAGCTGTATTTCATTATACAACTGCAGGGATCCAAAATGTGATAAGCTGACTGGAAACTTGTACAACACACAGATGAATAAGAAAAGTGTATATGATTATCAGATTTTGCAAAGGAGGGAGAGAGAGCTAAACCATAACCATGCCTTAAATGGCTGTCTGCAATAATGGCTATCTGATTTAATAAGATACTGTGAAATGGTACAATTAAATTATGTCTGTTTTTTTCAGAAGATGCTATTAGATTCTAATTAGATTATTTAGATTGCTTTTTCTACTGGTTATGAACTGCATGTAGTGTAGTTTCTCATTCGTAAGACTGGTGTGATTTACAAGTGTATTGTGTATTTTGGACACGGTTAAATACTTTTTTTTTTTAATGGCAATTTTCTGGGCTATTTTTTCCTTTATCATGTTCATAGACAGTTGGTGCAACTAGTGAAAGAAGAGAGTAAGAAGAATTCTTGAGATCCACAAATGCTGGTTTGAAGAAAGAGTGTTTAGTTAGGTGATTGTTAAGGTGGAACATGGATGGAGAGAGGCTTTGAGCAGCTTTACTGCTGAGAGTTTTCCATGAAACTGAGGCTGTAACCTGCCTTGCAGCAATCAGATTTTCCTCAATGGGAGAGAAAGAGAATACTTCAGACTTTGTAGGTTTCCATTTTAAATTCAAGAATACGTAGAAATGCAACAACAAGAAGTTAATCCTATTACCACAACTTCTTTGGAAATAAGTACAGCATCTTTTATCTAAACTGAAATAAACTGAATTAACCATGTTGTTGCTGATTGCAGTTACTAAACTCCTTTGTTTTTAGGTAACTATAGGCCGAGGATTGGATCTCACGTACCAGCTGGTGTCAAAAACCTGTCCCTTGATGATCTCTCGTAAGCACTGTGTTTTCCAGCAAAATGCAGAGGGGCAGTGGACTGTCAAGGATAACAAGGTACAGTGACCAAAGACTTTGCACTCTAAGATCCACTGAAGAGAACGCCCTGTTTGGACTGAAACAATGTACAGGCTGTGATACAATATGATATAAGTGTGACAGGATCCATGGGAATGTGTCTTGCTTGTTCTGCACTTCCAGCAGGAAACTTTAGCCTGTTGCAATTGGGATGAAACCATATTGCATTCTGTATGTAGATTTGTGTCTTGGTTTAGCATTTTTCAGACAACTGTAGTCTCACCAAGGGCACTTTGCAGTTGGTGAACCTGTTTTGTGTTACTTTCTTAAAAAAAAAAACAAACCCCTCCTGTGAATTTTGGCAGTATTCTATAGGGTAATGTTCACATACTGCTAATGAAAGGATAAACAGATATTGAAGTGACACAATTGCTTTAATTATAATCAACTACAACAAGAATCTGTTGTTGGAAAAAACATGCTTCATGTTTTGTCCAAACAAGTTTCTTCTGAAAGTTTTCCTCGGCTGATTAGAATAAAATGCTGACATCAGAGTTCTCACTGACTTCAGAAACGTGGGATGTTTTATATTGTGATCTCTTCACTTTCTCATTTAGGCTGAAAACCTAAATATTACTCTGAAATCAGTAACTTGCTTTAAAACAGCACTGGTAGAACAATGTTCAACATGTCATGAAGATTTGAAGGATATTTGGGTCAACAGATTAGTCAGAAAGGAATGGAGTGGATACTGTTAGAATTGCTGTGCTCTTATCAATACTTTATTGCAGAACTTGTATAAACTTGAAAACCTTACAGTTTTTGCATGATTGGAAATGTCTATGGTACATTAACTACTAACACTTCCTCTGTTACCACTGCTACCAGTTTTTGGAGTTGTTTTATCAAATCACTTTGAGATACATCAGTTGTTAATGATGCTGCGATTCATCTTGGTCAGTTTTGCTGTAAAACTATATCTTTAGCTAGTGCCTAATTTCAGACCTCTTATTCTGCTTTGACCATGATCTCTAGAAGAACATTTTCCTTCTTGTTTATATTCTTTTTTAATGGAGAACTGTCTCTTTTCTTTAAGCTGTGTAAGCTGTGTGGCTTTTTCTTTTCTAGTTTCTTCTAGGATTTCAGGTGACGTTAATTGTCAAGAATAATTACTGCAATATTATATGTTCTTGACAGTGATCTGTTGCAGAGCCTTTTCTTTTTGTTGGTTAGTTCTTATTTCCTCAGAAGCTTTTGGGAGGTTTTTTTTTTCCCCTCTTAGAGTTTATTCTTTTCTTTCTGCACGAGTACATATGTTAATGTTGTTCCTAGTGCTTGTACACAGAATATGTAATGCAGGAATAATGTATGGTAACTAATGTAGTGCAGTAGCTGTAATAAATAGGACACCAAGCCTATAAATCAGATATCGCAAGATATATTTAAAAAGATGGCTTGTTCTGATTGCCACACTGAATAGGTTGGATATGTTTACAGTTGCCAGAAATAACTTGCAGAGGATTCTGAAACTGCATATTAAATTTTGCTGATTCTCTGTTCATCTGCAGAGTCTAAATGGAGTCTGGCTTAATAAACAGCGCCTGGATCCTGCAAAAGCCTATCCTATCACTGAAGGAGACCGTATTCAGTTGGGAGTGCCTTTGGAAAACAAAGAGACTGCTGAATATGAGTATGAAGTCATTAAAGAGGAATGGGAGAAAATCAGACCCTTTTTAGCACAAAGGCATGACCTGGGAAAAGCTAAGGTTTCAAGAACTAAACGTAAATTCAGTTTGGAGGAGTCAGAGACATCTGGATCAGAAGGCCCTTCAAACTCCAGATCCAAAAGAGACAGAGTGTCCTATGGCAATGAACCTCTTGGTGAGTCACGGGGGAAGGTAGAAGAGGCCAAACAGTTAGCAGGAAAGATGCATGTCAAGCTGCCTTCTCCTGGACCAAGTGAGAAGGATAGTGGTCCTGTGCACTCCGAGAAAGCTGTGTCTGTCACCCATAAGGACCAGAAAGGCTCTGGTCTTGCACAGTCACGGACTGGTTTGGAAATGCTGAGGAAAACTTTAATAGATATAATGAAGTTAAAGGTGAAAGTGCAGGAGAAGCAGACAGCAGTCCTGAATGTGAAGCAGAAGCGCAGGAAGTGTGCTCAGAAGGAGATCCTGGCAATGGAGCAGGAGCTGCAGGAGTTGCAGGACCAGCTGTGCATGGAACAAGAGCATCAGCAGCAACAGGTGGAAGAGCTGGAGAGGACATTCTCTAAAGAGCGGGAGAAGCTAGAGGTATAATGATGGTAAACTTTTTGGCCTAATATTTTATAAACAGGTTCATTATAGCAAGATAATAAATCTCAGTGAGTTAAAAAGTACATTTTAGTTCTAAAAGAACCTTAATTTCATTTTTAATTGAAAAGAAATTAACTTAAAGGACATTAAAAAAAATCAAACAAACAACAAAGAAAAAGTATCCGATCTCTGGTGAGTACAGAGAGGACAAGTTGAATAGTATTCACTGTAAGTGTGACTCTCTGTAGTGTGTGGCTGAAGTAATGCCCAGTTACTAGATAAATCTGTTCCCTTTCCAAGTAAGTGACTACTGGATGCCTTGATCCCTGTAGGGAAGGAGACATTTTCATACTTTAAAAAAACCCTTTTAAGCAATCTGTAAGTGTCTTCAAGCAGTATGTTGATAAGTAGCTTTTTATAGCTAACAAACTGAAGTCTTTAAGTTTGCTCAAAATCTGATTTGAAGGAAGTAAGAATTCATCCTGGAATGAGTTTCATGATTTATCAGCTACTTCCTTAAAAGTGTGCTGCTGAAGGCGAGATACCTCTGTCAGAGTACAAAGAAAGTCTGTAGATGTGTGCATGGGCACATGGAGAAGTTCAGCTGGAGCTGTAGGTCTGTCTGGCCTCTTTGAATGTGCTTAAGGAGAGAGTTGCAGGTTGTTTTCTCATGTTTGAGTTGTTGCTGACCCTTTTGTTGCAAGGAATATGCTAGTTCCTTCATAGCTAGAATAACATGTGTTATAAGTATGTAACTGTAAATTATATATCTATTTTAACTCTTCACAGTAAATGGTAGCTCTAATTTCTGTTGTAAACCATGTAACACTAGAATGGGATCTCCCAGGGTTTCCTGAAAAACAGTGGTATTTCTTTAAGTATAGACTCTAAAGAGAGTGTGAAAAGGTGTAATTTTATATCCATTACTTTCTTCATGTCTTTTGTTTGCTTGTTAGTTTTTTCTTTCTCTAAGAGTTTCAAAGGTCTTATTTTGTTGTGGGTCTCTTATTTTCCCCCTCAGGGAGTAAACTGGCAACATGGGGAAGAGAATCTAAAGGAGCAACTGGCCCAGGTCCTGCAAGAGGCAAGTAGTTAAGAGTCTAGTTTTAGTATCTTGGGTACTCAAGTCTTCGTGCCGTGGCCTCTTGGTAGAACTCTATGACTTTGCCTTCAGTGAAGGTTGGATGATTTTCATCTACAGACCAGATTTCTGTCTGAAAGTGGCAGATGTCCTTTTGTGGGAGCTGCTGTTTGCTGGCAAATACGCATTCACATTGAAAGTATTGAATAGCTGCAGTGATTTCTTTTTTTTTTTTTTTTTAAATTCAGTTTGGTCCTTGGGCTGGTGGGCTCTTTTGTGAGGTCAGTCTGCTAGGTATCTGTTTTGAGAAAGTTGTTTTGGCAATTTTAACCATATGAAAAACATTTTTACTCTTGATTAGGAATGTTTTTGTAAGAGATTGCAGTACACTTAGGTTCCCTAGGCTTTTTTCCAAAAGGTTTTTGCTTTTGGAAAGCTAATCTGGAAACAGCTTCAGGTATCCCTGCATACAGTAACAAGTTTTTGTGATCCTTATGTGTCTAATATCCCTTGATACTCAAATGTCTCTTACTCAATGGGGTGACTGTAAAACCTAACTGAAGTGAAAGAGTAACCTGGGAGAAGGAATGAGAAGTGCCATGACACTGGGAAGGTCATAAATAACTGGTACTACATTGCAATTTTAAGGCTAAAACTGCCATACCACTCCAATTTATATAGATGTGTTCCTTTTTTAGGAGGAGATTAGGAAAAATGAGTATGCTGAACCTTGTGAATACAGCCATGTATATTTGATAGGATAGCTGATAATGGCACTTATAATTTCTGGGATGATATTGTTACAGCATCATGCTTTGATGGAAGAATTGAGCCGTAGTAAAAAAGATTTTGAGGAGATAATTCGAGCAAAGAATAAAGAACTGGAAGAAACCAAGGTAAGGTATAATGGCATTCTTAGGTTTTTTCTTAAGTGAAGCATGATATGCTGTAGCAGAGAAAATGGTTAATTTATCATTTGTCTTAACTGTACTGTGCCTCCTGTACTGAAAAACTCCTGCATTTTGAGATGCATTTTGACTCTAGTCTCCAGGATTGGGGGGGAGTACACCTTGCCATCTTCATAAAGTAGTATTAAGCAGTCATTACTAGATCTTTCTCAATTATAAAGAAAGCGTAGGGTACCTGAACTGTGTGTTGTGCAGAAGTTGGCCCATTCCACCCTTTTTTTTAAAAAAAAATAAAATAAATTAAGAGGAAGAGTGTGTTTGAAAAGAGAGGTGCTTCATTTTCAGTTAAAGTGCACTCAGGTAGAACTGCAGTGTTCTAGCAACCCTACAAGAGAGCATAGGGCTGAAACAACATGGAATTTGAATGATGAGAAGCCACACTTCTTCCTGCTCTTGACACAAGGTGATGAGTGGAAAAATAAGGAGACTTTTCCTGTGTCTTACTCCTGGAAATTAGAACGTTATCCACCTCTGGCTGTATGCTTTCTGGTTTGTTGTCTTTCCAATTCTGTTGCTATCTCAAGTATAGCTTCAACTGGAAGAATTGTTCTGTTGTTTTAAGAAGGATGTGGTGGTATCTAAGAGTCTAATTTAACTCCAAACAACAACAAAATTATTGGGCATTTAAATGCAAGTAAATGTTTTAAATTGTTATGATTCCTTTAAGTACTTAAAGATATTTTATTGGGTGTTTTGCTCTTTACATCAAAGAACTGTTCTGTTGACTTAAACCGAACTCATGCCATGAAAGGGTTGAAAGAGATTCTGAAAAGATTGATCCAGCTGGTGATTTCTTTAGGCTGAAGGCAAGTTTAGTAACGGCTGCTATTCTTGCTTGTAAGTTCTCTATGGTGCATAGGAATATTCTCCATAGTGCTGTGACTACAAAGAGGAGAGAGGTTGCGGAGCTGGGCATGGGCACAGGCATGACATGAGGAGACTTGCAGTTGTATGATTTTTTTTTTTTACATGTACTACTTTGCACATGCACTTCCTGCTAATCTTGTATTGAGTGAAACCTTGTTCTTAGTTGATATGTGACCATACATACTTTCCTATTAGGAGGAGAAGGAAAAGGTGAGAGCCCAAAAAGAAGAGGTGTTGAATCAGATGAATGACGTGCTGGAGAATGAGCTGCAGTGCACTATCTGTTCTGAGCACTTCATTGAGGTATGTTTAAACTGGTGTGGCTTTGCCAGTAAAGAAAGTATTTGAGCAGCTTTTGTTAGTTCTATTAAAGTAATGGTGAAGCTTATTTCTTTACTCTGCTAGTTTAACAGTTGCAGCAGTGAGTTCTGGGTAAGGACTGATCCAGAAACCCATTCTGTCTGCCCTAAATCTTCTGGGCAGCAAGTTCAGTTTATCTCCCTACCTGCATAGAGATGACTGCTTAATCCTAAAATGCATATAGGCTTGCAGCAGTTTGGGGTGGTTTTCCACTGGTGTTCCAAGCTGCTGGGATGGCCTGCTTGGGGATTGATGGCCTGCTTGGGGACCTTGCTTTAAGTTGACTAGGGTTGGACTGCTTCAGGCTTAGATATAGACAGAGGCTAGTAAAGGAGGGGAGGAGCAGTGTTCACTCAAGTCCTGAACTGTTTATATTGTTGAGATAAAATCTGAGTGATAAACTGACCTGCTTCCATTTGATTCTAGAATTAGTAGGTAGGCAGACTATGCCTGAAATATAAACTGTTACTTCTATTTGCATTTTGCTAGAACTTCAGTTTCATTACAGCAGTTACTACTACCTGATGTGTTAACCTTGTTATAATCACTTAATAGCTAGCTGATGTTTTAATTTCTGGGGTTTTTTTTAGTGATTCAAGATGTTGTTCTGTAGGATCTAAGTTTTTCCAATTTGAAAAGAATTTATAAAACTTAATTCTTTCTCTCAGTGTTTATGACTTCACTGAATCCATTAACCAACCTGTAAAATTTGTCTACACTGTGGCATGGAAGAATTATTTTATGTGTAACCCCTACAAAGGCTGAAGAAGGGGGCTTTGGGCTTCCCCCTCTTCCCCTATAGGATGTGTTTATCTACCTTTTTTCTGACTTTAATGGGATTTTTATTTTGGCAGTGCTTGTGTGAGCATGCACTGATAAGTGTTCTTCCCTGAAACTCCACAGGCAGTCACTCTGAACTGTGCACACAGCTTCTGTTCCTACTGTATCAATGAGTGGACAAAACGTAAAGTGGAGTGCCCTATCTGCAGGCAGGAGATCAAATCAAAGACACGCTCTCTGGTGCTGGATAACTGTATTGACAGGATGGTAGAAAAACTGGATGTGGCAATGAAAGAACATCGCCTGACCCTTATCAGAGAGCGGAAAGGTGAGAGGTGGGTGGATGTGGCATGATGAGTACAATCTCTCATTCCATCAATTTTGTACAACTTTCTTTGGCACCTGTATACCAAGGCAATGCTTGGGGAATGCAGCACAAAGACTAGAGAATTAATTTTAAGGTATGTTGCATAACTAGCTTTACTGCACGTTAAAGAATAATAAAACTAATAAAGTTTGGAAAAATAGGTCAGTATGATTTATCTGGTTGAGCAGAACAGCTCAACAATACCAAAGGTTGATCTGTTTCAGAGAGAGTAATAAAGGCAAAACTATAAAGAATGGGCCTTGAAAACTTTACCAGGCACTTTTTGATTACACTATTGACTACATTATTGCAAAAACTCAGCAGAGAAGTTCCTGATGAGAAATTCTGAATTCTGTGCTCGACTACATAGGAAATCTCTGAAGGCAGTGTCAGTGTGTCATGTAAGTTTGTGGCTGAACTGGTAGTTGGCTTGCCATGTTAATTTTTATGGAATTGACCACTGTGACTAAAATGCACATTAAATGCCTAGTTGTAGCTAAAAGACTGTGCTTTAAGTATAACACCAGTATGGATTATTCCTATTCTGGTTCTCTTTTTCAAATTTGATTCTAGAGCACTTCACTGGTATCTAGGTGCAGAAATGTAGAGGTTTCTACCTGCTGTCCCTTAAAAAATTTCTGTTGCTGTGTTCCCTTAAGTAATTGTCTTGTTTTCCCCTTGTAGAGGCGAATGCGTGATCCCCCATTTTGCAATGTGTTAAGCCTTTTACCTAATAAAAGGTGTTTTTGAAACACTTCAGATTCTCCATGGTGACACAGAATGACATTGCTAAGCATCACTAGTTCACATCTGCAATTATCACTTATTTAACCAATTCAGTTTGATTCCCTCAGGAAATGCTACATTGCTCAGAGGCTGCCCAATCCAGCGTTGTGAGTTGCTGTTATCTCTGCAGAACTGGTGCCGCTCTTGTGCAATATGCACATCAGCACAGTATGCCATAGCACTAGTGAATTATAGTGTCTTATTAGATAGCTAATGCTAATGGGATGAAGTGGTGCTTTTGTTGGAGCTCACTGGTTTACCGCACAGAAGTAGTCTTTCTGCATGCTTGAACAAAAAGGAAAAAAGCTCATAGCCTACTATCACATGTGATAGATGCTTTAATTCTTTTAAAAATATTATTAGTAGGAAATTGATCAGCTTCACCATGACACACTTTAGGAGGAAGGCTGAATTGTTTCTGTGTGGTCTTTTTATTCAGTGTTGGAAATCTTGATTGAGATGAAGATAACCATGTGCCTAATTAAACCAGATTTCCTAAGAAAAAATGAGCTGAAAAAGAAATAATGGTGCAAGTGGCACTTGGGATGTTCATCCAGAGCTTCCCAAGAGCTTTAGTATAACAGGTACTGATAGGACAGCTCATACTCTTAAAAGTATGGGGGTTTTGATGGGGCCATAAGTGCCCTGAGCAACTATTGTTCAAGGACTCCTTACCGCATTTTGTTCCTTCCCTCTTTCTTACCTGGCAGGGGACTGTAACAGCCACTTCCATTGCCAGTTGTGTGCCAGTGAAGGGATGAAGAATGTCTCCTCCTCTTCTGTGCTATCTTAATGGAAAAAGGCATGTAGGAAACTTCAGAAAACAAACCAAAAAAGCCCTTTGCTCTTTTAATGCTGAAAGCTAAAAGGAAAAAGGCTTATGGCCTGCAGCTTGACAGACCTATTGGAAACTGACAGTGAGAGGCTGTTTCAAAGAACTAATAATTTAGCAGCCTTTGTAGGTACAGTGGGCACTGCTAACTTTTGTATCTGTGTATTTTGGATGCAGAGAAACAGAAGGTGTTGGTGAAACCAGCCATGGACAATGACGGCAGTGTTATTTCTTCCATCTCCATCTTTTTGATGAACAGTTGTGACAGTGAGGATTCTGAGGAAGATTCTTACTATAACAGAAGCAATTACGTTATCTAAAAACTATTACTGTGGACTCATTTGCCTGTGTGCTGCCCAGAACAACCTAATGGTGTTTGGTTGCCTACTGCTGGATGAGTGGACTGGACATCTGAATGGAAAGATTCTATGAAGAGGCTGGAGCTGAGAGCTAGCAGCACTTGGAAAAAAGACCTTATATTTTAAATGAATGTACAGAAGCTTGATCTCTAAAACAAAACTGGGATTGTGAGAGAACAAATTGTCATTTTGCTGGATAGCTGACATACAAAACCCAGGCTTCCATGATTGCTCATGACCTGTTTGGTGTAATGTAATACTTTGTATGCATCACTGCCCTTTCCCTAAGGAATGACATGTTTAAATGCGTACATCAGCTTCCCTTATTTCAGGCAGCAGAGGGAATGGCCCAAGCTATTTGAGAACTTGGCCATCCCCACCAGCAGGCAGGAGAAGGTATATCAGGAATAAGTGCCAGTGTGGGTTTTCCTCTTTTCACATGGCAGCTAGAGTTGTCCCAGGCCTCTGGCAGTAAAGGAAACAAAGGGTAGATTGTGGACGCTGTCAGCTTAAGTGCATTGTAATGAGAGTTGCTGGCCATCTGTTTGCTCTCCTGATGTTACTCATTTTGTGTTAGATAGGGATGGAGAAGATTACATCTTCCAGAATTCCTTAGCTAGTGCTCTTTTCATATAGTTTATTTGCTTTATTCCCTCTTCAGGCTTTTGCATAAAGAGTTTTAAAATTCAGAAGCAGCTCATCCAGAAGATACTAGCAATGACTTCAGAAACACATGTAGCAGTAGAGAGAAATCTCTGCTTCTTCAGAAATGCTGTCTAAATTAGTGAAATATCCTGTTGGCAGGGTAGGAAAGCAGCATCTGTAGGCAACCACAAGGCACAGAATGAAGCATTTACTTTTATTGTTTACAAAACATTGCTGTTGAGCTGTGGGTTGTACTACCCTCACAGCAAGTCACTCATCCTGAAGAGAGTGAGCAAGTCTTGCATCATTCTATCATGACTTTGTCTACGAAGTTCCATGTTCAGTAGCGTATGCCTTTGACTTAGCTGTTATATGGGAAGGACTGTTTTACACTGTGAGGAGAGGATGGGGGAAGGCCTTCTTATCTGTAATATTTCTTCAGCTATTTGTATGTACTTTTGGTGTTTATTTTTGTTGAAGAAAAACATAAATCCATTTCTGCATTGGTCTTCCTTGGTACAACAACTGATGTGAGTATCTTTCTCCTAGTTTTCTTTGCATTTTTTTAATTCTTTTTTTTTTTCTGAGAAAACACGGGCTATCTCATTTTCATGACTTTGCTTCATGTTTTAATTGATGTAAACATTGTGATTATTTTAAACTTTGAAAGACTTGTGCATTCAAGAGCTGACAAAAGACAGCCCAACTCTTCAAGCCTGTGGCTACCTGAACAGTAATTTAGTAGATACAATTGTAACTCTTACTTTCTTCCACTAAAGAAAAATCCCACTGGAAAGGTGTGTGAATGATGATGCTGTCCTAAGGAAGTGGTGCATTCTGACAGATTAGATTGGTAGAACAAGGGAGGTAGGTTGGTCTGATCTATGGGACAGGCAACGTTCTTAAAAACTTAGGGTAAGGTTTCTTTTGTGAAAGAGACTCAACTCAAACATCTTGAGTTTTCCCCTTTTTTTTTTTTTTTTAATTTTCTATATATGATTGTAAAAGTTTGGGGTGTGGGTTTTTTTGTGAATATATGTTCTCTAGGATGCTTGAGAGAAGAGGGTTCCTCAAAACACTTGTGAAATAGGCTGATAGAACAGGAATTCCTGATGAAGAGGAGTAGGAGGAAAATACTCTGGCTACCTAGGACTGCACATTCTCCTACTGTGTCTCTCTTCCATGTTGCTGTGCTTTTTTTTTTTTCTGATTGTTTCATTTTGCTAAACATATTTATTTGGTTATGTTGGTGTTTATGCATATTGCAGAGAAGGATAATGCTTTTCCTAGTAACAGAGTAATTCTTCAATGTGATTTCTGTATGTGTACTCTTTTCACTAGAATGTGAAGAACACGAGCAGTATGCCAAACCTTTTCCGCTCTTATGAGTAGGTACATAGTGTGTAAAGGTTGAAGAGGAGCAGTAACAATACTGTTCACTTGAAAAAGCATTTCACTGACTAAAAGCAGAGCTTTTCTCCCGATTCACTAAGTTCCTCAGTAAGACTACTATCAGATAAAGAGCCGATGCCTAGAAGTAAAAGAAACGTCAGCCAAACTATTGAGCTTATGCAAAAGATGTCCATATTTCCGATACCGTGCTCTCCTTTGGTCTGAGGTCTGGATCCTTTCTTCTACTTGATTGTACATCTCAGTGTCCCCTTGGAGTTCTCATGTAGTGTGATAATATATTACTCTGAAAATTTTTGATTATCAACATCATCAAGAATAACTGGGATGGGAGTACTAATGGGTTGCAGAACAGGTCGGTGTGCTGTTTAACTCCCGCAGATCTATGGATTCCAAGATCAGTCTGACAGTTGCTTTTGTCTTGCGTGTGTAGTCTACCACGGTAGTGCTTGGTGATCCTTAGCAACAACTGTCATTTAAATTTGCAAAGCATGTAATGTGCACTTTAATAATCCAGCTGTCCCCCTTCCTCAATGTGGGTTTTTGATAATTTTCTTTAACTTTTTTTTTTTCAAAGATAGACTCCGATGAGTCAATGTTTTGCTTCCTGTGCATAGTCCTTCCCTCCTGCCATTCTCTTTTGCCATAACTTCATATATTTAGATGCATATTCTATAGTCACTTGATAAATCATGAACTATGCTTTCCAAATAGTATGCTCCTGTCCCTTGGTGTTACCACAATTATTTTTTAAGATGAAACATGCATGCCTGTGTACTTAGCTGTATGCACCTGGGGTTCAAGCTTAATGTGAAGTACAAGACGGCTCAGTTAGGCCACTTGACAATTATTTTCAAACACTGTAGACACGTGTTAGGCTTTTATTGTGTGAAAAGCTCTATCATTGCTGGCCTTACAAAACCTGCTCTGCCTTTGCCCAAGTAAGGGAGCTGCAGTTAGTATTAATTACAGGTGAAGTGCCTGGTGGGTGAGCAGTTTACAGGCTTCTCTGTCAGAAAGCTGCACTGCCACCGGGACTAGTGCCATTTCCAGGCAGTGTGTCAGGGTAGGACCCTGCGCTGGGATGAGGTTGTGCTGCCCGTGGTCTCCCTTATGGCAGCGGAGCTGCTAGGTTTGTCTCCTTCAGAAGCATGAAGAAAAAAAAAAAGCTGTATTTCTAAGAAAGTGTGGCTTCTAAGGCAGCGGTTGAATTATCTGTGCATTAACACACTTTGTATATAATTTTTAATAAGCTTTATAAAAGTTTTTATATATAATACATATATAATTTTTTGTGAATATATATATAATATTTTACATAGAATTTCACTATATTTTCACACCTATGCACCTGACCT
>VZRU01001695.1:5908-26973 GCA_013398155.1 Pedionomus torquatus
CAATAGGATGAGGGGTAACTGTTTTAAACTGAAAAAGGAGAGATTTAGATTAGATACTAGGAAGAAATTCTTTAGTGTGAGGGTGGTGAGACACTGGAACAGGTTGCCCAGAGAAGTTGTAGATGCTCCATTCCTGGGGGTATTCAAGTTCAGGCTGGATGGGGCTTTGAGCAACCTGCTCTAGTGGGAGGTGTCCCTGCCCATGGCAGGGAGGTTGGAACTTGATCTTTAAGGCTCCTTCCAACCCAAACCATTCTATTATTCTATGATTTTATTCATCTTCATTTCTAAATTTATAAATGGGAATTAAACTACATTTGAAGAAGTTATTTCTGTTTTTTCTAAGCAATTTTGTTTCTCTTGTACTAATGTCACACTTCGGTGCTTACAGAGATAATTACACTGGGCATGTGCACAAGAATATTTTTTTCCTCTGTAATGGAAACCACATGAGTACCCTCAGAATTTCTCCACTTTATAAATACTGTTATTCTTTAGCATAGTGAATTATTCAGATTGTGTAAGAGTTTTCCCTGTGTCTAATTTGCATTATGGAAAAGAGAAAAGTGGTCTAAAATCATCATAAATGGACATCAAACTGAAGGTTTACAGGTCGGATCTAATGCATTTATTCAAATTTCATATGAATTTGATACTGCACAATAGTACAGCCCTGCCAGCACCAATTACCAAAAAAATGCTGACATATAAAATCTCCTGGCAAAATAAAGCACTACCTTTTTCCGGTGGGTGGGTTTTGTTTAAAATTTTAACTTGAAATAAAAGCTGTTGACTTAGGTGGGCTGCCACCAAGCACACAGGTATTGGTGTTTGGTTCACGTACAGAGTTAGTTTTAACTGTAAAAACCCTACTGGTTTGTGGTCAGGACTTTCATCCTGTTTAAACAGATGTCTATTTTTAGAATTTTGTGGGCCTCTGCATAGGTAGAGAAGGCAACGCTGGTGTTCACAGCTCGGAAAGCACAACCCACAAGCACACGGTGATTCTGCTTCTCTGGTGTGTCCCAGCCACATAGGCTTGTTGAATATGCCATACCCATGGAAGTGTTCAGGGCTGGACATTCCAGATTCTCCATTCTTAAATAGTTTTCAAGGTGTTTTAAAATAAACAGAAACACCATTCCTGTTTCTGAATGAAAATGCCTATGAGTGACCTTCCAGGATGGAGCATCTGGCATTACCTGCAGAGCAGCAACACACCATGTATTTAAAGTGGCAGAATTTCTTACACAAAGCCCATAATCTTCCTCATCCAAGAGTGGGCTGCCTTTCGGACATTACAAATGACCACATTTTTCAAAAGATGGACACTGACATCTGATTGTTGATTTAGCAGAATATCACATGTCTGCAATAACAAGAATAACAGTTACTGGCAAGCATAGAAAACTCCTGAGAGCTACAGCTGATCATCACGAGCTGTATGTGCACCACTTAATAGACAATGAAGTTTAAATGTCTTGCTCTAGGAGGAACTCTTTTAATAAATACAAACAGATATAAGCATAAACCACCAGTATCTGCTTAAGAGTTGTATCTTCTGCTTAAGGGTATAGATTCATATTTGGTTTTACCCTCATATCTTACTTATCTAGATATTTATGTAGTAGCACATAACAGGCAGGCGTTCTTCCCTGGATACCAAGTGAAAAATTACTGAAGCTCAGGTCGAAGCAGAGAGTTGCTGCTGCTGTTTTCTACTGCTCTTTCATTACCATCTTAGGTCTCCTTTTTGTGCTCAGTTTCCACAATTGTCTTCCACCTTTTTCTTTTCCATTACACTTTTGGCAAGAACTCAGAATAGGTAATTTTTATAATTCTCTAGAGCTCCTCCCTGTTGCATCAGCTAGAATGAGCCACGCTTTGTTAGTAAGGCTTCCAGTGAAAAGAAATATTTGGGCTTAGAACTATCACGCTGCTGATACCAGTGGAGGTAGTGAGAAACGGGATGCTGGGCATCCCTCACGAAGAGGGAGCTGGTCTCAGGAGCCCATCTTTGGCTTGCACTTGGAAACAGTCTTTGTCCCCATGGAGTCTACAGCCTGGGTTTCGGTGTGGGTGTCTTTTTAATTTACAGTGAAAGCTCACACACAGTAATCATGCCAAGCACCTGGGAGCTTTGGTTCAGACTGAACACCTCCTCACCCCTGACACTGGGAGAACCAGAGAATTGCTTGGCTTTATATAAAAAAAGGCTGTAAAAATACATAATTCTTCTTTAAAGACTTCTCTTTAAACCAAAACAAAGAAGACCAGAAAACCTGAGGGATTTTCTTTCTCACACAAAACCAACAGAAGGGTTTTGTCCAAGTGGCTGAATGTTGACTGCCATTTTCATACTACATATAAAATTTATCATATACACAGTTTTCCATACTTTGTTTAATTAACAGTCTGTATTAAGGTCCCATAGTTATGGGATGGCAGCAGATGGTAGGTGATTACTAAGTCCATGTCTTTCTCCTTGATATATAGTATTTCAGTCCAATTTCTGAAGAGAAGCAAGAAATGCTGCATCCAGCAATGATGAACTGGTAAATACATGAAAAGCCACTATGGACTATAGATAAATCTACTATCTTACAGGGAGAAAAGAAATAAAACCTTGTATGGGAATACAAAATAAATCTTTGTTACAAACCAGTAGTTGAATAATTCCTATATATGAAGTCCTGAAATAACATCCAAACTGAAGTCTCTGTAGTTGTTGTTTATGTCTTTAAAGATACTCAAAAATTCTCCCTCCTTTTTTACAAAATGCTCTTTCAGTTCTGTGAGGACTTGAACATTCATCTTCTTTTGCAGTATCACAGACCATCTGGTAAACGTAACAGCTGAACCTCCTGTTAGGCTTCTGTTCCATGTGTAATATAAGGTCTTTGTCAAAGTAAACTTCATGACTGTAAGTCTGAAATGAGAAAAACAATAATCTGGTTGCCATCTCTATTTCCGCAACTTGCTAATACCCATGCTGTTTTCCTTGGGCAACAAAAGATATTTAGCATCGGTGACCTCCATGATCAGTCAGGAATTGTGTGCAGATACACACAAGACTGCTCTTCCAGATAAAGGATAGAATTTTAAAACTTTGAGAGGTTTCCCACATGCCTATTTTAGGAATCTAAGTGCAATTCAGAGCATCTGATTTAAGACCTAAGTTGCTTTTGCAGTCAATGATAACAGAGGTGCCAAAGTGCTAAATATTTCAGACCATCTAAGTTGGATGTCCACCTAAACTTGAACAGCCCATTCCATCTCTCCAAATAAACACACAAGAAGGTCCATGCTTATTACTATGCACAAGTAGTTCAAGTTCAGCTTTTAAGACTACTTACAAGTTGTAAAGCTAAGCTGATGTAAACAGCCAGAGGGTGAACATTCAAGCTGATAAATACTTCAAAAATACCTAAGAACTACCCCTTTCCCAACCAAAAACCCAAAAGAATCAACCAACAAAAAATATCTTAATTTCAAACCACGGAGATCTTCAGATAAATGAACTACTGTCTGATTGAATAGTTAACATTTTTGGATTACACTTATAATTTTGTACAGATCTCATCAATAGCACTTGGCAACACTATTTACCTGCTTCAAATCTGAACAAAAATGTAGGTAAATGGGTAAATGGAGCTGGGACTGTTTAGTTTGTAGAAGAGAAGGCTGAGAGGAGACCATCATCACTCTCTACAGCTCTTGAAATAACATTGTAGAGAGTTTGGCGCTGGTCTCTTCTCACAGGTAATTGGCAATAGAAGAAGAGGAAAAGGCTTCAAGCTGCAACAGGGTAGGTTTAGACTGGACATCAGGAAAAAATTCTTCACAGAAAGAGCAGTCAGACACTGGAGTAGGCTGCCCAGGGAGGTGGTTCAGTCACCATCCCTGAATGTCATTTAGATGGGGTGTTGGGGGATATGGTGTAGCAGAGAACTTTGTAGAGTGAGGGTGATGGTTGGACTCAATGATTCCAAAGGTCTTTTCCAACTGGAATGATTCTATGGTTAGCGTAAATGAAAGAAATTCTCCTCACCACATCCCAGGACTCCAATAATGGGATACTCTTCAGTAGAATCCCATGGTCATTACAATGAAAGTCAAGGTGTGCTTTTCCATCAGCTCCTATTTCAGTAACTGCCACAGTGGATAACAAATCCAACTCATCTTCGTAGTCCACAATTTTGAATGTCTTAGGGAAAACAAAACCTCAAGTTTATAAATCAAACAAATTCACATTCTCCTCTACCTAAACTGCGTAAGTCTCTTTCAGGTGAAAGCAGAAGTGGAAAAATTCTAGTTCTTAAAGTTTTCTGGTCTGAAAAAGAAAACTTTGCCAGGCATCTTTCCCACACAAGCTGCACAACGTATTCCAGAAATATTCCTTGATAGGATAGTAGAAAGCGATGTTCTGAAGAATTATAATATGCAAGTGGATGTATTTTATATATATCATACAGAAAATACAAAAAAGTACTTTGAAAGTGGCAGAAGAAACATATTCCAACTCCATTCTCTTTCTTGAAGCCGCCATGTTAGAGACAGTATAGCTTAAAATCGTAAATGGTTTTGAGAGAACGGGTATATGAGGGTAATTCCATTCACATGAACACCTGGTATGTTCTGTGCAGAGCTCTCTCTAATTCTACAGAGTATGTTACAGTGAAAAACTGAGACCAAAAGGTAGACTGTGAACTGCTTTAATTGCCTCTATCTCACTATCATGAGCCTTGCAGCATACTCTTTAAAATTCAGAAAAGTCTTTCTCTTCCATAATGTAGAAAGATCTACTGGAATTATAAATACAGTGTAACAGTAGGAGAAAAAATAGTATGCAGACTCTAACTTTTTTTCTATGTAGAAAAAAAAAAGAAGAAAAAAAGAGTGGATAGAAATGAACTGCAGACCTTAAAGGTTATATTGGACTGTCCTGTATTTTTAGCTTAGTAAAATGTAGTTCCTCAGAAAAAAAAGAACAGAAATGACTGTCAGAAACTGATGAATTAACTGTTGTACTTATATAAATTTCAGCTCCAGCTCTAGACAGAGAGCTAAAAAATGTTCTTCATAAACTCTTGAGGACTCAACAGCAAGGCATGTGGTGTTTTCACTCTCAAGAAGCAGTTACTTAAATGGGAAGTGCTAAATACCTTAGTCCTGCAATCTAATCAAAGAATATAGTTTAGAGATACTGTATCAATGTCTAGAGGAACTTAAAAGCAGAGGGAAAAATAAAAAAATGTTTCTTTCAGTTCAGTAAATACTTTATAAGAAGTATAAAGGACATGTTTGAATGGATGAAAAAAGTAATCATTCATTACATTAACATCTAATTTCTGTGTGACTGAAGTTGTGTGGAGTTATGATGGTATCATGGGGCATAAAATCAGTTCTTAAAAGAAAAAGACTATCCAAAGCACAAACATCAACCAAGGAGAAAAGACAACAGAGAGAGGAATTAAGTATTTAAGACAAAGACACAGAAGAGGAATAAAGAACTCGGGAATTAACAAAGTTAATGGTTACAGAACTGCAAATCTCAAACAAGAATGACTTCTGGTTAGCTAAATGCTAACTGCTCTTACTGATGACATCAGTTACCTCTTGTTCTGGGTCATCATCCAGCAAGTTAAGACGCTTTTTTACCACTCGACCAGAAGCTGTTACAGTAACAGCATTGTTCGCCTTTGGAGAAAAAGAAAAAAGTGGCTCTAGATTTTGGAGCATTTCAGTTTCTACTATCTATTTGACAATGTATCTATTTCACGTCTTTTGTTTTCTGACCTTATTTTCATCTCTGCGATCTTGTTTTACACATTAGCTACACATAGCCCTAGTGCTGCAGTCTCTTCTTTATGAGGGCTCATGAGCTTGGTGAGTTTAGCTGAGAGATAACTGATGTTTACTCATATTCAGAGATTCTCAGCCCTGTAGAGGTGGCAAAGGTTCTCAACTACCGTAATTTTTAAAACAGCAGTGACTGGACCCAAGATGCTGGGATGAGAATTAAAAACAGCTATGTCACTGCCAGTTTGTTTCTTAACCTCTTGCTTCCAGAATATGGGGAAAATACCATCTTAAATCTATACAGCTGCTTCCACTGAGCATCATTAACACCAGACATTCAGAACTGGCACAGCATAGACAGCATTAGAACACATATTTCTTTGCTCTAATTTCAGCAACAGAAGTTATCTAAATTAATCCTAAATTAAAAATAAAAAAATGAAAAAATCATGGCAAGTCATTAAGTGACAAAGCTTATGCCTCCTGGATTCAATGGAAGTTTTGTTCTTGAATTGGTGTAGATTATTCACACACAAACTATTTTTCTGCAGAAGCTTCAAAATTAGTGTTACTGATTTCCAGGGACTTTACAGTACTCAAACTATGAAAACATGTTTTTCTGCAAGACATAACTTTGTTTGCTAAAGAAAAATGACAGTTCCAGGCACTCTCAAAAAATTGTCATCATAAGTGCGCTCTTTGACATATAGATTGTCTTTATGATTTTCTATCACAAAATATTTCATGAGGTGGTTTAACAGCTCATTTCTACCAAAAGCTTTAAATCATCCCCTGGCCACTTGGTTCTACCTTCCCAGACTCTTCTGACCCACTGGTGATTCACTTCTGTTGTGTTCCAGCTCCAGTCCAGCTCACCAAGCAAGCCTGAGAAGTACTCACCTTTTCTGCTGAGTTATTAGTGTATTCTTTCAGTGCACTAATTTGGCTCACCAAGGGTTAGATGAATGCCAAACCTGACACACGGGAGGGACAGATGTGCATGGCCAGGAAGAGAAATGGACTTTGGAAGCAATGTGTTGTCTGATGAAGACTTACCCCTAAGTTATTAAAGACTTGAAACATTTCTAGCATTTGTGCAATCAATTTACCTGAGCACCTGAGATGTGCAGTTATCATCTTGTGGCACCTTCTTTTGAAGGAAATCTGTCACCATCTTTTAATTACATTTTCTATCAGTGATACATGGTTATACTGCGCATCACAAAGACTGCTGGAAACTCAAGACAAGAATGGAGGTTTCAGAAAGCTATCCTACCAGTTTTCAAAGTGTTTTTTTCATGCACTTTAAAGTCCAATGAAGACACCAAATGTCTTTCAATGAACTTTGAACTAAGCCCATAAAACGCAGTGATTATTCACACACACAAAACCCCTGTGTATTACTCAAAGCCATGTGTTTTATCTCGGATGCTAAACTCACACAGTTTTCTCTGTTGGCCACAATTGTAAAATCTTCTGCAACCTCCACTTGATCCGCGTTATTTTTAACTTCCTTAAGCTTCAAAACTCTACAAAAGAAGCAGCAATGACAAAATAAAACATGTATTGTAATCCACCTACTACAACACTTCTATATTTATAATTTTAAAAAATCAGGTATGTTAAAATATCAGAAATAACTGAAAATGAAATCAACTATTTTTAATTACGTTTATCAGTGAAACTTTAACACAGTCCTTGAACATTCTTCAAATCAAAGTCTAGTGTTGCCTGCCAGTGCCCACATTCATCATGCAGAAATCTGAAGATTTTCTACCAGAAATTCTGATTCTGACAAATTACTAAGTTTTAGAGTTTCTAGGGCTTGATGAGTGTTTTGGCCTGCAAATTTTCCAATTACTGAATTTATGCAGTTATGCAACTTCTCCTCTAATGAAAATAGCTCATACTTTAGGGCTCATACTTTATCAAATTTGGTCCCACGTGGATTATTCTACCTGACATATCTGGATGAAAATATATCCAGTCAGGTTCCAGTGAACAGCATTTCATATCCTGTATGCCATTTTTTGCCTGAAAAAGGAAGGAAAAGCTTAGAATATTAATATTTTTAAAATCTCACAGATGTAATTAAAGAGGAAACACTGAGATCCTCTCCCCATACACATGAACAACTCCTAATCATGACCAGAAGGGATGGCAGTGGAACAATAATAATAAGACTTGGTTCCAATTTTCAAGATATTCTATGGAAGAGTTTTAACTTTTTTAATATGCAATAAGCAGTGACTGTGTACTACAGCTATACATGGTCCTACCTCTCCTGAAACTAAGCAAAATGAAGATTTAAGCTACAGTCTGCAAACACTTAACAATTCCAGCAATTTAAGTGTCAAAGCCATGACACGAGAAAAGCATCAGCACAAACTTTGACTTGAGCTTCAAACCTCAGGCTCAGCCTCTTTTCTGCAAATATTTGTGTAGTGTGTAAGCCCAGGAAAACTTGGAATTTCAGCTGCAAGCCGGTCAAAAGCTCGGGATTTTGGCAGTTGTGTTTTTTTGTTAAATTCTGAATGATCAGGGTCAGCTAATTTTCAAAGGTATGAACCCACATAGAAAAAACTAGGTGAGAAAGAATTGTACAAGCCCTTTGAATCAAAATTGCTCTTCATCTAGGGCTGTGAAAGATCTGTTTTGAAATTAAGGGCTAGGAGGGGGAATCATTGATTTGATCAGGCTAGTAGAAGAGATGAGCATGTTTACACATGAGAAGTTTTTTAGTGAAGAACTCTGAACTAACAGGCCTAGAAGCTGCTTGTATTACGAAAGTATCTTCGGGTCAAATCTAGATCCAAAATAAAAGTTGAGATGGAGAGCTCACACAAAAGAATATACAGTGAACAGTACAGAAACAAAAATAATTAGGAATGCTGGATTTTGCTCTCTACAACTACCTGAAAAGAGGTTGGTCTCTTCTCCCAAGTCACAGGTGATAGGACAAGAGGAACTGGCCTCAAGTTGCATCAGGGGAGGTTCAAATTGGATATCATGAAAAATTTTTAGACTGAAAGGGTTATTAAGCATTGGAACAGGTTGTCCAGGGAAATGGTTGAGGCACCATCCTTGGAGGTCTTCAGAAGACAGGTTGACATAGTGTTTAGTGGCATGGTTTAATGGGGTGGTTTGTTTTTTGTTTTTGTTTTTTTAAATTAGAGTCAGATTGACTGTTGGACTTAAAGGTCCCTCCCAACCTAGACAATCTTACAGTTCTATGATTAAAGTGAGTATTAACATCTTTCTAGGGATAGAGAGAGAGAGAAAAGGATAAATTACATACATTAAGGAAACTTATTTTGCAATTTCTTCAAACTTAAAATATTTCTATAGTCATGCCATTTGGTAGGCTGACCAGCTGGAAGTGTACAAAGATATTACCATGCAAAGATTCAGGTAATAAGATTCTGCTTGAGCTTTAAGCTGAGAGTACAGCGCTGTGTAGCGCTGACAGTGCTACGACTATATTGGAACAAAGGAACTACAGAAGCAGTACTAACACAGAAGAAAACATGTTACGCTGGAGAGCAGATATAACACTGCGGTGTGATCCCTGCGAGAGCACCCCACTGGAAAACAAGGGCAATGTTACCTCAAGCACTACTCAGAAGAAGAGATGAAGACAAACATGATACACATTCATTTCAGAGAAGCTGCTATCTGAATATATTACCAAAGCATTGTCTTTCAGGGAACAAATATGGAAGACTCCTTTATGTTTTTTCTTGTTAGGTGTGATGATATAATGCCAAGGGTAACCTCCAATTTGAAATGCATTCTCCAGAGAAGATGCTTCAAATAGCAAAGGTGGGGTATCTGCAAATATTGTGTAACGTTAACACCATTAGTAGCAGAACAATGATAAGTCCATTGATCCTTATAATACTAAGTTCCAATACCGCTATTAATTCTTCAAAACCTTTTGTTTGAAGACTGGTGGAATTACATTGGCTATGATCCTTTTTCTAGCACCAGCTATGCTGCCTCACCTAGCATCCAGGCACACATCTGCAACTCCCTGCGGAAGGTTACTGACTTCTCAGATCTTCATGCTGAACTGTTCTGATACTTTTGACTTACTTCATTCCAAATGAGCTGGATAAGCAAAGATGTAGCAAACAAAATTAATCCAGCCCACCTGAATGACAGCAGACATACACATGAACAGATCAAAAAGCCTATCAAAAGGGTCATTATTCTGTTGGGAAAAATCGTGATAAATAGCTGGAAACAGGCTACCGGCAGCAATCTCAAATAACAGAATTAAATGCAGAGAGATACACAAATCTGAATATTCCTTCTCCTTTTGCATAATAAAACCACAATGTGTGGACCACAACGAATACAGTCTGTTCATAAAAATCGATACAAATCTAGGAATTTTTGTAATTAATGGCAAAAGGTAACTAGTTTTCCCTTCTGTTGGGATAACTTAGATTATAGACATAATATGCCATTCTACAAGTCTTCTGTGTACTAAATACTAAATGAGAGAAGCATCTACTACCAAAATGGCCTGCACAGAGCTTTACAGCTTTTAACAACTAGCTAAATAAAAGCAATTTCTACAGTTGCTATAACCAAATCAATTTTAGACTGAAGATCGGCTTTTTCTAACAAAAAAAAAAAAAAACCCAAACAAAATATGGAGAAAATCTGCAATTACAAGGGGCATTTAAACAGCCAGAATATAAAAACCCAAGCTGCACTACTGTGAGAACAAGGTTCTCATCTGGACTGTTGTGTCTCAAAGTTCTCATCTGAATTCTAACTTGTTCTTGTCCTGCTTAGTCTAGATAATTATCCAGATCCTAGACAATGGTGCTGAGATGTCACATGACATCAGAAATTGTTTACATAGTGCTTTTCTCTTCCTTTCATTCATGTTTTCAACAACTTAGTCATTTAGATTGAAAGGAATCAGCTCACTGCCCATGGAAATTAAGTCTTTCCTAAGCTGGGAAGTAGCTGTCTTCTAGTTGTCTTTTAGGCTAACACATAAGAAATGGGAGATTCTGTGCAAATACAATAGAGTACAGGTTATGAAAACTGAGGCATCTGCTGAAAATGTAGAGAATGTTGAAGATGGAGGCATGAACAGGGGACCTACTGATATTAGCTGCCAGAAAATTAAAAACGAGTCACTGACGTTTTCTTTCTGAATAAAGCATATATAGCAAGGGCCCTCAAAAATTCTATTAGATGGACTAAATTTATAGATTTGAATGCATTTCAATAATATACCAATCCAAAGGAGTACAGGCTGCTGATAAAATATGCCTTTCTTTCTATGTTCATCTGGCAAAGATTTGCAAGACTGCAGCCACCTAAACCACCGTGATAGCATGACTCTGTTGCCTCAGCTCTCTGCGTGTCACTTGCCCTTGTTTCTCAACACCTCCTGGTCTCATTGTTTGTAAGCCCTTTCCCTAGGATACTCAGTTTTCAATCTCCAGTTGAGCTGCTTTGTTCACTTCCTTAAAATTCTCCAGCCTCATCTAAACACAAAGTCGTAAAGTTGTTCCTGGCAGCACGAACAAGTATTTGTTCTATATGTGGAAAAAAAAAATCTCAGTAAAGTATCTTCCTCTCTTTTTATGAAATTACTGTATCCTTTAATAATAAATCAAATTAGTTTTAAGTTCTGGACCTTTCAGAAAGTGACATAATGAAGATTTATAGGTACTTTTCCATTCCTTCCACTGTGGTCAAAATGAAATTCCTTACCAGTCAATAGGTGTAAATGACGTGGTAGGTACATGGTAGTCTTTGAGTTTTGATCTCAATACGCTTACTCTTGAGTGCGTAACACACCATAAAATCAGCACCATAACAACTGGCCATCCCTTCAGACAATTTCTGTAGGGAGGCTAGGACTAAATAAGTAGGATTTTACACAGAATATAGTAAACACAGGCTTAAACTCAAACTGTTAAAATCTTGCTCACTGAAGCATTCTATTACATGAATTTCCAGCAGGCCATCTCATTCTTAAAAGAAAACAGCTCAAAAACCACAGGAATGCAACTCTCTGCAAAGAACAGCCACGGCAAATGTCTGTCATGAGTTTAGAACTTCTTAACCACAAATTCTTGAATATGATTCAAGATGAAAAATGTTTTCTCCAGTAAACTGGTTTTAAAACTCAAACCGGAAAAGTACAACAATCTCTTAAGAGATGAGAACAAGTCTGGCATAGGCTTCCTATTAAAGCTCCTGCTGCGGGTTTTCCACAGGGCCCCTAACACTAAATTGTGGGTTTGCAGACTAAGACAGGGAGGAAAATGAAGAGAAATTTCCCTTTGCAGAATCCGAGACATTAGAGCAGCCTATCACTTTGTTTTGACTAAACATTGCGTTATAGCTGGAAGGCTTCACTGTGTAAGTCTGTGTTTCATCTTTGTATTTCCTCAGGTTTACGTAATTCTGGTTTGATTTGCCTGTTATTATCTGATGCTGTTTGCAAACATAAGGATCAAAAACATTTTTCACGCAGTCACCTGTAAAAACCATTTAATACAGAAACATTCAAAATTAATGAAATAAAAGTGTGCATTATTTGATATTGGTGAAACACGTTATTTTATTTAAGTGCCTCAAGTGTGACCTTGTGAGAACGTATTTTTAAAGTAAAAAAAAGCTTCAAAGAAAGCCTCAGGCTTTGGTCATTCATTAAGATTCTTAGCGCCAAATTCTAATCTCAAATGCACAAACAGAAATGATTGATTGATTTCAGAGAAATTAAAGTCATCACATAAAGCAGAACATTCATAAGTTATTTGAAGCATACGGGTTGTTTTTAATAAATAATTTGTTTTTGTCGCAGGAAGTCATTTTATTGAAACTGATATTTCGGACAACTTAGAATTATGAAAATGCAACTTGCTCAAATTGGATGCTGTCCCCTTGAATTCCCTCTGCAAGTTAAAGGTGTACACATCTTCAGCTTACACACTGTGTCCTGTTTCTGGGTGTAACTAACAGTTGCCCTGGTCCTTCCTCTTTCCCAAGAGCAGTTGTCTCTTGGAAATAAGGAATGGATTTCCACTTCATGCATCGCTTATGGAGTTTTTCAAATAGCTTAGTCACTGTACAACTTTTCTAGGAAGTCCTATATAATTCATTCTTGTAATTATAAGTAAAGCAAAACACATTTTTACTATAATGTAAACTCAGAAATACAGCTACAGCACAATATGAGTACAGTAATTTTAATGTTTTTTCTTAGTGCGAAATAAATCATAATTAATCCATAAAAGCCACCAGCCAAGATAATGTAAAGATCATAAATACCTGTTATTTTAATGTTACACGGAAGACCAAATGGATACTTTCCTACAACTCCCACTTGTCCATTCCAGCTGAATTCATGTCCCAAAGCAAATGGCTGTTCCATGAACTAAAATAACACAGAACAATTTAGCTTTATTAATGCATATTTATTTGCTGTTTAGTTGTACTGCTCTGCTACTACGACGGTCTTGTTAGATACTGCTTGAAGTCTTATTTTTGAATTAACGTTTGATTTTTGACTGGAGGAATACAAACTCAAAAGTCTGACTGCCGTTCTGTTTCAGATCAAACAATCTTCCGTGCCCATCAATTTCTAGCCTTATCTGTAGCTACAGACTAGGTGTGTAAAAAAGAGCACATCCTGCTCTACAATTTACATATTTCCTCTCTATATGTGCTTAAGTGCCTGTCTGACCCCGTATCTCTTACATTTTACAACCTGTAACTGGTGTGGGTAGATAGGGGATCCATTTGCACCTTCCAACTGTAAACAGACTTAGGCAAGAACCCTATCCTTTGACACATTCTGCATGTACCTTTATGGCATTACATTAATATTTATACCCTAAAATAGCATTGATTGTGTGAAAAATTTTGTATTTTGTTACCTGCTCACAGATGGCCTGGAAGTTATAAAGCCTGACCAGCCCCATGCTATACATTACAATCAGGATTCCATTAGAAACAGCAACATCTGTCACACTATGACCAAATATCTGAGAAAAAAAAAAAAATCAGATTAAATATATTCAAATAGGGAAGAAATAATTGAGACAACGTAAAATACTGACATTATGTCCTTAATTTTGCAATCACTTTAATTTTTCTTTCTGACCAAACCCTATGATCACTATTTTAGTTCATGAAGTTTTCTGTAACTCATCTGTTCTGCTGAGTTTGTTATACTTTGCACTGCAGTAACATTGGAGAGTTAGATTAGTCATATTCTACAAGCAGATTAATTCTCTAATTCTTGGTGTATCTTCATATCACATCACTCAGTTATAACACATGAATAGATATTACCCAGCACCCCACAGGAACGTTAGCAAAGCTAGCAACTCAATCTAGAAGTCCTACTTTCAGATCTTCTGTTCTTTCTTCATCACCAGGGTAAAATACTAGTCTAATCGTGGCTCTGTGACTGCGTATAGCTGTGCTAAATCTACATTATTCAGCTGTCACAGAGTTCAGGATCCTCTCTGAATTCAAATTAGGCACACACATGAGCAGCTGACTTACTCCTTTTAAAAATTATACAGTATTCATGTGTGCCATTGCTTAACTCATCTCCACTGAGAAAAATCCAATAATTCTTAGTATTTAATGAATAACAACACATGATGTTCGTAATTTTTTTTTAATACAGATGCTTGGAAATGTAGTTTTAATTTCTTTAATCTGAACCAGTACAAGAAAGATCAATTAAAACAGGCTTTAAAACAATTGAAAAAAAAAAAAAAGAAACTCAAAAGCTGTAATATTCCTAAATCTTAACACTATCAACGAACTCGTGATCAGTCCTGAAAGATACACTCAATCTTGAGACCTTGCCTTTTATTTTAGTCTTATGGCTCTTTCTCAGTACATTTGTTAGCTTAGGTCCCAGTGTCTTCCAGACCCAAACTCTAAAACAGTCTTCCAACCCTAAACTTTCCTTTCTATCCTTGAGACCTTAACCAGTCTGAACTCAGAATTGATTGTGGTGACCATCTCAGTAACGCGGATGCATTAGGTGCATTCTACAGCATCGAACAGTAACCCTAACTCTAACAGTTAGGTCCCACATATGTATCTGCATCAGGTTTGGCATGGCATTCACCAGTTGCTGCCTCTGCTGGATGTATTCTCAGATTCAAAGTTCTGCCCTAACATTATTCCTACCTGTAACAGTCTAATGAATACTCAGTACAGACCCAGCTGAAGAAGTATTCTTTTAGACATTTTGCCAACTGTGGCCATAATAAATCCGGCATGCCATTCTTAACCAGATCGAGAATACATTTCATATTGGTAACAACTGTTGGGGTTTTTTTTGTTTGTTTGGTTGGTTTTTTTTTTAGTTCTAAATACTAATTTTGATCAGAACAACACACACACAGTGCCCGTACACCTTCTTGGACCCAAATGAAAATTGTTTAGTCCCATTCCTTCATTTGCCAGCCCAATCTCAGTTACAGCCTCAATCCTACCCAGCACCAACTAAAACCCACTGATAGGTCTGGACCACAAATGAGACTGTTGCTCACAGAGCTTTGAGGACAGAGTTTGCGTGTTTGTACTGTTCCATTTATACATTGTCTCCAGAGCTCTCTTCACTTAAAACAGACATTTTTTTTCACCAGAACAGTAAAACTTGCGATCTGGCATGACTTTTCCAAATATGTACATTCTTACATTCAGGTCACAAACTGACCTCAGAAAGGTTGCTTGCTCTTGACTGATAGAACAGGACACATATTTCCATTTTGCCATTCGTTATTAATGACAATACAAGTCTGAAACATCAGCAACTGCAAACACAATTCATAGGCTGTCCCTCTCCCCCTCGTCTCCTTGGAGAGAGAGGTGGGGGAGAACATCTGTTGTTCACCTCAGTGGCCAGTCCATCTCAAACCACAACAATAGGCTGTTACTAGGAGTGGGTCAGAAGCACATTTATCTTTACAGAGGTGAAGTCTATAAACACTTTAGGATTCTGTAATTCTTATGATTGCTCTAAGTAAAAGGTAAAGTCCTTCTACCTGTCAAAGAGTAACCCAACAGCATAATGCATTTGTATTTTCTCTTGTGGTCATTCAAATTAAGAATCCTCCCCCCAGTGCTCCTATCAGACACATGAGCATTATTACTGCTGATTAACGTTTCAGGGCACTATGCCTTTGTAAACTGTAAGTATGACTTCTGAAATTCTGGGACAATTGCCTACACCATGCCAATTGCCTAGACCATGTCTCAAATCTCTATAGCACAGATCATGATTAATAGAAGAATTAACCTACCTTTTTGTTTATTTCTAGCATTCCAATGAATGAAAGAGGCAAAACTTGGAATACAGCAAGATAGAACAATACAGACTGTTGGATACCTGCCTGGGAAGGAATAACAAGATAAAATATAGTTATTATACTGGAACAAATTTATTAATGGTAGGACATCATCTTCTACCATAATATCAAAGCACAATGTCTCTATCTCTGTCCTTGTAAGTTTGCGGAGCTTTTTATGGGTTTTGTAAAAATTTAAGAATTAAAGGGTTTTTTTCAACAAACTTACCTGTCGTGCTGCTGCAGGAAGCTTATTCTGAGCTGACTTTACAACCATTACTTCTTGAGGAGTATCCCAGCTCAAATACCTATTTGTGACAAGAAAGGTCTACCTTAATAATTTAAAAATATTTTAATAGTAAATACATTATTTCAAATAAAATATAATCTATTGTGAGTAGGCAGATCCCTGTGTCCAGGCAAACTGTTCAGTATATGGTTCAGGAGAGATACCTGAGATGCTTGCTGTTTGCAATAATGCAAACCCCAGGGAACTAGGAAAGGTTTATTCCACACCGGACTGTGAGAAAAATTCTGAAAGTATGAACATTCACGATCTTAATTTTTCTCCTTCCCTTCACTAATCACCCCTTTCTTAGCCTTCAGCCTAAAGGAAATAATTTCTTCTGAGAACTGTAAAAAAGATGCAGATTACCAGAAGCAATAACTGCTCTGCTTTTAAAGAGCAAAATGGCTACCCCATGAAAGAGAATACTTGCAAGTTAAAAACGGATCAAACTTTAAGCGTATTTTTCTTATGTTTTATCAAGTTTGTTCTACAGCTCTTAAAGGTCCCCTCCTAGTATGTTGCTATTGCAATATTAAAGGCTGTAAAATTGCCAGAGGAAAAACCAATAAAGCTTAGTTTTCATGGCTTTTGTGGAACTTGGTACCAAATTTGAGACCATAATACTTAAGCAGCTGAAATTCTTTTATAGAAAACAGCACACAGGAACAGCACTCCGGGTAATACATTGGACTAACAAACCTGAAGTCAGCCATACAGCAGTACCAAAATAAACTTAATTCCCTTTCTCTGGTATGATACTAATGATTGTTAATTATATAAAGTCTAGACGATGTTTAATACCTGAATTTGCAACCGGAGCCGGCAAGGTATATTTTTTCCAGTATTTCTCCACTATCAGCAGAAAGACGCAGAAGCCAGTTCTGCACTGTCAAGACTATCAGGGAAGATTTATAGTCTGATGGACTTGGTAGCATTTCCCCCTACATAACAAAAGGTTATCAGAAAAAAGTTTGCACCAGGAGGATACATAACATTTTGGCACAATAACAAGAAAACAGAAGTTAATACACATTCCACAAAAACTAAAGATGGAAAGCTGCCTGCTAATCACATCAGGATCTCTAAGCTCATGTCTGTGCTAAGCAGTCAATTGATTATCACATAAATAATCCCTTGTCACACTTTTTGCAAGCGAGTTATCTTTCCTAGAAAAGAAGTTTTAAAACTTCCTTGCCTTGCAAAAATGAAGAGTAACTGCTTATTGATCTGACACCAGTCTTGAAGAGGAAATTGTTTAAGTATTGCAGAACAAGACATTCAATGATAACTCAACAGCAACTGCTAAGAACGGTATTCACATTGCTTTATTTTTAGGTACTTCAAGGATGGAGCTAATATTCCTAAACTCTGTGGACATTGGACGAGAAGAAAACTCCTCAAGGAGGAGGGAAATTATATGATCTATTAGCCAGTAACAGCAGAACAGCTTTTGGGCAGAGTTGCTTTAATGGGTTTTCAGTTTATCTGCTTTTATTAAACGTTAACAGATCCAGTAAAAACTAAAATTCCCACCCACCATCCTTGCTAAGTAAAACCTAAAGAAAAAATTCAAGAGCATTTACGCTGTAAGGAATTAGAGCTAGCTGCATAAGCATAAAGGCACTGCTTTTAAAATCTTCCACAAAAGCTCACAAAAAAATCTTTTGAATGCACTATTGAGAAAATCAGAAAAGTATACTTCTAGACATTTAGTCAAAATAAATAAGCACGTTGCAACTTTAAATTACCTACCTCCACAAAAACAATGAGAAAATAATTCACAGGGAAAGAACATTTTATTCTAAATGTTTCACTGAAAGATTTTATTTTTTTTTGGCACAACAATGGTCTACTAAAAGGTAATCTTACCAGTGGGCATTCCAATAATAAAGCATCTTCTATTTTTTCTGACTTAGAACACTTTGGCTTTTGATAAAGTATTCTTGGCTCTCGTGCGATGCTGGAGAAAAATCATTGCTAATCATTAGTCTACTTCATAAATTACCTTTTAATCAACAAGTCATTTAATACAATTTTATAAATCCTCCATCTCCTTAGACATGTTAGAAATTTAAATATTTCTACTTTGTAAATATAAATGGAAATTGCTCTTAAAAAAAGACAAACAACAGTTAGTATAACATAATATTTACAAGCTAACCTCATCTGAGACTTCTGTTTTGGTGCTGTGATTTCTTTGGGTTTTTTATTTTGAAGTAACAAACTTAATAGTAACATTCTTATCTCAGTGATATACATTAAAAAGAAAGCATATTCCAGAAATTAAGGATCATCCTGGAACTTTCCCCTCAAGCTCTTCCAGTGTCACCTTTCAATAACATAAAAGCCGGGCATCATGTACAGATATTTTAAAAAAACAACACTAATATAAAACTTAGCAGCGCACAGTTTTTGCCACAGGGAGAGGATAAGACATAGATAAACCTGAAAGATGTTAGACGGGTTAACCCAGTACTGGAAAGCATTCCAACAATGTCAGAACAAACCACCACTAAGTAGATATCGATCTCTGCTCTAAGTGATAGATTAATTTAATTAACTCTCAGTGGTTTATGCTGACAGAGTAATTTGTCTTTCATGTATCATATGACACTGTCTCAAAACTGTTCTGACCACAACTTACTCAGTAAAGCAGTTCTCAGAGCCCCTGCTACCTCCCTCACAAGAGGGATAGGCAAGGACAAGGCCTGGTGTAGGACTTCCCATCCTCTACCCCTGTGCCACCTACTAAGCTGTGCCTCTGCAGCTGATCACAGAAGAGTACATCAGATCAGGGAACTGACCTGCAAAATGTATGAACAAAAGCCAACAGGTACTCTGCACACTGTACTTTTACATGAACAGTAAGTCACTGTAATGCAGAATTTATAGGTGCAGTACCAAGCTTGTTACATAGGCTGATTTTGTGACACACTCATTACTACACTGCCAGTTACCAGATCACAAAGAACTGTTCATTTAGCTTTTTAGTGCAAAATTACAAAACACTGATAATCTTTCACTCCTGTAAAAGCACTCTGAAAGCTGAAGTTATAACAGCATCTGTAAGATTAGACTTTCCTTCACCAAAGCAGGTGACACATTAAGACACAACGGCACCTCAGTGTAGGTTAGCAAAGATTTATGCACCTTGTTATTTTTGTTCCTAAGTAAATTCCACTCAATCACAGGGGCTATTTGGATGAGTAAAGTAGTTTTAGAGTAGTAACAGTGTTAAAACTGTAAGCCAGGGTAACATTTAATTGTAAATTTATTACCTGCTAATACAGCACTGGTAGTTGTCTAAGTAAATTCTTCCTCTTTCATATGCAATAGGAGATGCAGAATGAGTTGTCCAAACGTTCTTGAATTTAGTACTTTCCTGAAACAGATAACAGTCGTGACACTGATGGCTTTTGTAACAAACCTTGCTTCTAGAAAGTATTTTATTTTGTTCCTGCAGCTTAATAACTTACTTTAATTGAATCTTTGTTGTTCAATAGATAAGCAAAATTAAAAAAAAAAAAAGAGGACCCAAAACCAAATTAAAAGACATCTTAAGGGAAAAGTTGTCTGTTTTAAAAACCAAATTAAAGGATCTTTTTATTAGCTATTACAAACAGCATGGGTAGTGAACATTTTGTAATGAACTTGCCTGTGTTAAAATTAAAACTGACAATTAAATTTCATTAGCAACTTTTGAAATAAAGGACAAAACTCGCCAGAGTGTAAATATGGCACATAACTCTTTAACTGTTTAAAAATTTAATTAATTAAATTTACTGAACACCTGACTCCATTCTGCTGTTGGTGTTTTGCGTGAAAGGTAGAAAAACACGTTTACAATTATTTGCAAAGATGCCTGAAAAGTTAATGGGATACACACAAGACAGATTATGTGAGAAGTTTATTAGAGACATCAGGAGCTCTATACCATTGATAAAGGTTCTGGTCTTACAAAAAAAAAACCCTATTTCTGTAAGTCAGATGTACTTATTTTTACTTCAATAAATCTTGCATGCCCATTGCTCTAGTAGACACTTTCAATAAATATATTGTCAATGTAACTGCCAATTAACTTCCACATATTCACTTTCACTTCATTTCTATCAACCACTGCACAGAAGCAGTAATTGTTTGGTAAACGAATCAAGTTCACTTTAGTCTGTAACTGGTTTAATTCCTATTTTTTTTCTGTAACATAAATTTCACTGACATATTAGGGGTATGTTTACCTGAAGACCTCTGCTGATTTTATTTTGTTCTGAGAACGCAACTGAAGTTTAACACTGATTCTCTCTAAAACACATATTGGTATTAAATTTTAAGCCATCTTAGAGGAAGGACTAAGTGGTATAAAGTCTCATAAAAGGCTATTTCTAACACGATTGTGAGATTTACAAGTACTTCTGCACTTTTTCCAGAGCATCATCCTCTCTACGTTTCTAGGTTCGGGCCTCATGAAGTGACTCTCGCTATTTCTAACCCTCTTCAGCAGAACTGCAGCTTTTTTCTCCCCAAAGCGGTGTGACCCAAGGACTTCTCCAACCCCTGGCTTGCGGGCGGAGGCTCAGACCACCCCGGCTGAGGGCCCGGGCACCCAGGGCATCAGCCAGCGC